>JAUTBS010174944.1:0-12028 GCA_032361285.1 Aequorea victoria | reverse complement strand
TGGGTCGACTCACGTGTAGAGTGAGTCGACTCATGAGACCACCATGCCTTTGAATCGACTCACGACCTCTTTTGGGTCGACTCACGAGACCTTGCCCTTGGCTGTTACCAGCCTTGGCCTTTGGGTCGACTCATGGACCATTTGAGTCGACCCATGAACCTCTGCCTTGGATTTTGAGTCGACTCACTTCCTCTTGGGTCGACTCACAGTGCCTCCTTTGCCTTTGGGTCGACTCAGTGCCTATGCAGTGGCTAAATACCCTTGAGTCGACTCACCAGCATTCTAGGTCGACTCACAGTACCTAATCCTACCCCTTGAGTTGACTCACCATCTTTTGGATCGACTCACAGTGCCTTGACATGCCTTTGGGTCGACTTTGCATTGACCTATGGTGACTTGAGGGGCTTGGGTCGACTCACATACCTCATGTGTCGACTCACAGTCATCTTTGACTAAGTCTTACCACCTTCGGTCCACTCACAGTCTCTGTGGTGTCGACTTAAGGCCACCTGAGAAGACTTGGGTCGACTCACAGACGCCTATGCAGAGACCATTTACCTTTGAGTTGACACACAATCTTGCTATGTCAACTCATAGCCATCGGTGACACTGTTGGGTCGACTTAGAGACCCTTTGGGTCGACTCACAGTGCCAAAAATCTTGAAAAATTATTATTTCTTAATTCTAATTGTTTTGACCTTGTTTGGGCAGTAGTTTAATGATGAATTAAATTAATTAAAGATTAATTTAATACCAGAACCAAAGAGTAATATTTATATATGGGGAATGATCTATTTGGTAGCTATAAATAGTTTATTAATTTTATTTATTTGATTATGATGTATTGCATTACACAATCAAGGTAACGAAGATTCTACATTTGCTTCCTATTTCATTATCCTTGCATTGGATATCAGGTGAGTGGTTTATTGTGCTATTATCTTTCAAAAAAAATTCAGTATTTTCAAAATACTTTGAAAGAAAAATGTATATATATGTTGAGAATACTTTGGATAAAATGTTATATTATTCTCTTGTTACAATCATGGTAAAATATTTTATGATACAAATGGTTTTATCACTATTATGAAGCGATCATGTGACTTATCTATTGGGACCATGTGGAAAGTTCAGGAGATAGACCCTACGGGGTGACTCTGCCAACTAGGAAATAGACCCAGCCCAGAGACTTGGGTGACCCTAGTTTCTCAACAATTTAAGGGATATTCCGTGAATTTTTGGTGACCTGACATTAGATTGTCTTATAGAAAAGACTCAGGCGCTATCATGTGGTGACTCTATGTTCAACGATTGGATCCAATGGGCCACGGCTGCCCCTGAGTATTATGTTTATGGCATTTACACCCAGGCTATTCCTGTGGTTGTTGTTGATGGTTTCCCACACACATATTGATGATCATATCGCTAGTCTATTATTATCCTATTGGCATATCTTTATGTATGAATTATTATTGACATTATTATATCTTGTTTGCATATATTATATGCGTGGATTTCTGTTGGCATGTTTATGTGATGTGGTTATTGTGGACACCTCTGATGCCCAACGTGAAATTTTTTTGGTCACTCGCCTAGATATCGAGATCACATAAAAAATTATATCTATTTTTATAAATATTGGTAACTCATCTAAATATCGAGATCACAAGGAAAATGTGAATATTTTGGCAAAAGGGGAAATGATGGGTTGTGTTGACACCCTTTTGATTATACAGTGTATATCATACCATGATTATGTTTGATATACAAAACTATTTGAATCCCATATTTTAAACTGTATATTATTATGTATGCTTTCATTCACCAGCTTTAGCTGACGTTGTACTATAACATTTTTGGTAACCAGTGATGAGGGTAGATGATGGACTCGGTAGTTTCGTGGAATCCAGGAATAAGACCTCTAGGACATGCATTTCTCGCTTCCACATTTAAATAAATAATATTGATTATGAATTAGTTGAATATAACATTGTTGAGATATTATAGGCTGTTTGTCCCACATTGATTATATTAGATTTTAATTGATTAAATCCTTAGTATTGAGATCATTTTTAGCATATTGTTAGTTAAATTTATTTTATGGCTTTCTTGGTTCATTGGGCCAAGGCCCAATATCTATGGCGGTCACATTTTCCAAATTAGGGTGTGACACCACATGTCCTCAATGAGCTCGAATAGTAGTAGAACTACTAACACGTATGAATGGTGGTAGAACCATTAGCATGTGTCTAAGGCTCTGAACGGAAGTAAAAATGCTACGTGTTTGAATGGTGGTAGAACTACTAGCTCATCAAAAAAGACTTGAATGGCAGTAGAACTGCTAACACGTATGAAAGGTGGTAGAACAACTAGCTTGTCACCATGGCTTTGAATGGCAGTTGAACTGCTACCTATTTGAATGGTAGTAGAACCACTAGTCTTTTTCTTTACAAGGTCCTGAATTGCAGTAGAACTACTAGCATGTCTGAGAGGCCCCAAAAAGGCTATTATTTTGAGAAAACAATGTGCTTTTGTGTGCAATTATATTTTTATATACTTGAAAGAAAATGAAAGAATAGCAATTCATGTAGGGTTTTGAACAAATAGTCTAAATCCTACATTTTATGCATTTATACCTACTTAAAAATTAAGAAAAAGGAAAGAAAACTAACATTCTTTTCTAAGAATACGAAAAAAAAGATGTATAAATGATAAATAAAAAATGAAGCCGGGGAGAATGAGGCCAACGACCTCTTTCTCCCCTTTTGCCGAATAGAAAGAAGTTTTAAGAGTCAAATATTTAGAAGATTGATGAAAAGATGAGAAAAGGGGGATTTATCGTGTATCCCGGAAGAAGAGTGAAGTTTTAAGCAGTTCCAATGCTTTCCTCAAATACGGCACATCCTCTGGAAGCCTTTTGTGCAGTCTTTGAGTCCTCGGAGTTGTTCCAATGCAGGGGATTCTGATGTTTCAATTTAGTCCAATTTTGAGTTTCCAAATCGATAGAACTTTGATGCTTATAAAAGTGGGGGTTTAATTATGCAGAGGTTTGATACTTCTAATTTTCTGCCCTAAAATAGGAGGTGGAAGGCCTCCTATTTATAGACTTTGGGCGAGGAAGCTGCCAAAAGGGCAAAAAATTCCTCTCAAAAGGTGGTGCGCGCCAGGTGAAGGGGCGTGTGCCAGGTTGCTTGTGGCATGCGCCAGGGGATTTTGGAAGGAAGTGGCGTGTGCTAGGAGATTTTGGAGAGAGGTGGTTTGCGCCAAGGAATTTTGAAGGGAAGTGACGCGTGCCAGGTTGGAGGGAAGTGGCGTACGCCACTTTAAGGTGGCGCGCGCGCGCCTGGTAGAGGTGGCACCGAGGGGTATTTTTGGTATTTTAGGTGTTTTAGGGTGTTTCTTGGACTCTCAGATCTGCATGGAGTCTTATTGTCACGGCTTATGTATGCATTCATCATCGAAAGCCAACAGAATTAGCCTATGCACGATTTAGTCAAAATTAGGGTGTCTATAGTTGTCCCTCTTTGACAAAACTCTCACCGCAACGCGTGGGTGTGTGAATGTCAAAGTACCATAGACAGTCCCTTTTGATTAAACTATTCTTAGGCTAAGAAGAATAAGAAAAATAAAAAATAAAATATGCAAAGTGAAACGGTCGTGCTTGAGTTCTCGTTAAACTGCCTACGTACCCTGTTTGAAAGGATCAAACAAGCGTAGTTCATGGAGACAAAACAGACAATACAGAGATAACAAGGACTAAAGACCTAGTGGTTACTCCACAAAGCTAAGCAAGAAAATAGGTTTAAGGTCACGGGGACCAAAAAGAATCAAACAAAATAGTTTATCGTCATGAAGGACCACTTATTCAGTGTAAGGTCATGTAGGACCGCGTGTTCAGTTTAAAGTCATGCCAGACCGCGTGCTCAGTTTAACGTCATGCCAGACCGCGTGCGCAGTTTAAAGTCATGTAGGACTGCGTGCTCAGTTTAAAGTTATGCCGGACCGTTTGCTCAATTTGAAGTCATGCCGGACCGCGTGCCATCTTTTTAAGGTCATGAATGGACCAAATGAACGGACTAATTTACTTAGTTTTAGGTCATAAGATGGACCTAAGATACTCATTTTTAGGTCATGAGATGAATTAGTTACTCAGTTTTAGGTCATGAGACGGACCCAAAATCTTATTTTTAGGTCATGAGATGGACCTTCTTTGGAATCTTGGGTGTGAGAACAAAGCTTGATATGAGTAGCCGGATGATTTTGGTGATCAAAAATGATTTTAAAAGTTTCTTTTATTGAGGATGGACCCCAAATTTTGGAATTTTTTAATTTGAAACTCATAAATTGACGATTGGGAGGTGGACACGTGGCTTGTGCCACGTATCTCTTGGATGAGTTGGCGTTATGAGGAGAGAAGTGGTGTGGTGCTACGTGTCGATTGGATTGACCTGGTGCACGAGGAGGGACATGGTGCAGCGCTAGGTGGTGATTTGGGTGGACTTGACGCGAGAGGAGAAAAGTGGTGCGGTGCTACGTGTGTTGGCGTGCCACCTAGGAGTGAAGTGGCGCGCGCTAGGTATGCCAAGGGTCGTGTGTTTTGTATAAATCGCGCGGTGGTTCATTTTGGACGCACTCGCTACTCTGACTCTTTGCCGACTCTCTCTACTCCGGTCTAACTCTGATCAAACTTCTAACATGGAAAGCAATGGCGATCAGAGGCCTGGTGGAGTGAACCCCAACCAATGTAGCGTGGGTTACGAGATGAATCTCGCTCCTGCGGTCCCGACTAATGTCATAGTGGTCCCCGCACAACCTTCTGAGACCCAGAGTACTGACTCATTTTTTGAGAACCTGGACTCATTTATAGGGTTTAGTGACTCACATTCCAACTATTCACAACATCCAGAGGGCTCTCAGTGATCTACTGTAATGAATGGTCTGCTAGACGCTGCCAACACTGCCCGAGCTACGGAGGAGGGTGGACCTTCAAAGGCCACACCACTGATGAGCCAGCGGTGGACAGCCCTCAAGTTCCAGATCCCTTCTGCGGGGTTCTGGCTGGGGAGATGCTGGGGTGTTTTGACCCAGCTCGGTATGATCTCCCAGTCCATCCCTAGGAGTTTCTCCCAGCCAGCCGCTTCTATTATGCTGATACCAGCACGGACCCGACATTGCTGCTTCGATCTCTGAGTGTTTATTTCTCGGTGTCGAACCGTCAGGTATGCCTTTTTTACTTTCTATTTCATTTTTGTTTTAAATAAACCCAAGAAAAAGCTAAAAAACATAAAGAAAGAATTATGGACTTAGATGTATGCACAAGGTAAGTCTGAAGCATTTTGGATGTATGATTTTTCGGAACATAACACCAAAACTTGAACCCTTAAAAATAAAATAGATTTGAACTTAGAAACTTTCGCATGATTAGGTTGAACCCTATATTTCTTATTCCATTTTTTTGCATATATGTATGTTTTTGCGTTTTTCGCCATTGGACTGTGTGTTAACGCTTCCCGAGCTAGAGATTTTGTTTTTATACCTAGGCAAATATTTTTACATTTTTTGAGGGGAACTTTGATTTGCTTTTCTGTCGTCGGCTCGCGGGTTAACGCTTCCCGAGGAAGAATTTTATTTTTGTCTCTAGACAAACGTTTTCACATTTTTAAGGGAAATTTTATTTATTTTGTATCAATGCTTCCCGAGGAGGAAGGGCTTCCCTTCGGTCTACCTGACTTAGGTCACGCATCCATCCACTCGTAGGCTTATGGATTGTTAAATACTTCCCTAAATTGGTTGGATCTCTGTTCGTCCCGACCAACTTCAGGTTGTGTCGTACATTTTCTCGAGAGGGATTTAACGGACATTTTTTTGTTGTCTCTCGATTAATATTTTCACGTTTCTCTAATGTTTTTTTAGTTAATTAATTCTGACTTAGGTAACGTATTGATGTTTCTCGAAGAGGAAGGGCTTTCCTTCGGTCTGCCTGACTTAGGTTACGCATTCATCCACTCGTGAGCTTACGAACTGTCAAATGCTTCCCCAAATTGGCTGGATCTCTATTCATCCCGACTAACTTTAGGTTGTGTCGTACGTTCTCCCGAGAGGGATTTAACTGACCTTTTTTGTTTGTCCCTAGATTAAAGTTTTTACATTTATCTAGGATTTATTATTATTTTTTTTAATTAATTATGACTTGAGTTAAGTATCAACATTTTCTGAGAAAGAATGACTTCCCTTCGAAATGCCTGACTTAGATTACGTATTGGGTCCTGCACTCGTGGACTTAATGGACGATCTGAATGCTTCTCTATCTTGGCTGGATCTCCATTCGTTCTGACCAACTTTAGGTTGTGTTGTATTTCTTCCCGAGAGGGAATTAACTGACCATTTTTGTTTGTCCATAGATTAACGTTTTCAGGTTTATTTAGGAGTTTTTTTTATATTTTTAATTAATTGTGACTTGGGTTATGTATCAACGTTTTCCAAGAAGGGATGGCTTCCCTTCGAAATGCTTGACTTAAGTTACGCATTAGGTCCTGCGCTCGTGGACTTAATGGACGATCCAAATGCTTTCCTATCTTAGTTGGATCTCCATTCGTTCCAACCAACTTATGTTGTGTCGTACGTTTTCCCGAGAGGGATTCAACTTACCTTTTTTTGTTTCTCCCTAGATTAATGTTTACACGTTTCTCTAAGGGTTTTTTTAATATTTTTTAATTAACTCTGACTTGGGTTACGTATCAACATTTTTCGAGAAGAAAGGGCTTCCCTTCAAAATGCCTGACTTAGGTTACGCATTGGGTCCTGCGCTCGTGGACTTAATGGATGATCTGATGCTTTTCTATCTTAGCTGGATCTCCGTTCGTCTCGACCAACTTAGGTTGTGTCGTACGTTTTCCCGAGAGAGATTCAACTTACCTTTTTTTATATGTCCCTAGATTAACGTTTACACATTTCTCTAGGAGTTTTTTAATATTTTTTAATTAACTCCGACTTGGGTTACATATCAATATTTCCCGAGAAAGAAGGGCATTCCTTCAAAATACCTGATTTAGGTTACGCATTGGGTCATGTGCTCGTGGACTTAGTGGATGATCCGATGCTTTCCTATCTTGGCTGGATCTCTGTTCGTCACGATCAACTTTAGTTTGTGTTGTACGTATTCCCAAGAGAAATTTAACTGATATTTTTTTTTGTCCCTAGATTGACGTTTTCATGTTTTGCTTGGGGGTTATTATTATTTTTATCCATTTAGGCAAGTAATTTCACACTTTCCTACATTTTATTGAACTTTCTATTTTGGTCCGACTTAGGTTGCATCTCAATGTTTCCTAAGAGGTTTTTTTCTTATTTTTAGGTCACTAGATAGGCATTTTCACACCTTTCTAGGTTTATTGGCTTTTTTGTTTTTGCTCAAATTAAGTTGCGCTTCCTGCCACCTAATATGATGAATTTTTCTATTTTTCTAGTCGGGTTTTGCTCACTTTCTTTATCTTTATCATTTCTTATTCTTGTTTATATCATCTGACGATTTTTGTATTTTTCTTCATTTTTGTAGACTGGTGACTATCTACGGAGATTCAGAGGCTCTTGTTGGATCCCCGAGAGGTATGGGGTTCTCCCACTGGAGAATCGTGTTCTCATTGATGGATCTGAGTTTGGCCGGTTCATCCTCCTCCTCATGAGTACTCATAATAATCGAGTACTCATGACGGCGCTAGCAAAGAGGTGGTGGGACACCACCAATTCCTTCCATTTTCTGTCGTTCGAGGCCACCCTGGTCTTGTTGGATTTAGCTATGATAATGGGGATCAAGGTAAGGGAGATCCGATCCCTCTTGACCCCACTTCTGGACCATGCCCGGAGGCACTCACCTACCGGCTAGGTGCGGTCCCACCGCAGTCCAATCGAGTTGGCTCGTAGAGTGCTACATAGGGTTTGAGTGCACTGAGCCTCGCCACTTTGAGTGGGTTGCTCGGGTATTCATGCTCTATCTGTTTGGTGATTGCCTGTCCACGAACAATAATAACACCATTCAGTTGCACTTTCTAGAAGCCCTACATGATCTCCACTGGGTATCGTCCTTTGATTGGGGAGGAGCAGCGTTGGCCACTTTGTACACCGACCTGCGGTTCGTGTGTCAGGCCAAGGAGATGTCTGTGGTAGGGTACTAGAGGATCTTCAAGGTATGATTTTTGATCACACTCTTCGTCTTTTCAGTTCATTAGTACCTTATCTCTAATTAACCTGGCCTAACAGTTATTTTGTTTATTTATTTTTGCATATTTTTGTTGTTTTTTTTATTTTTTATTTTTTCTTTTCTGTTTATCTTTTCTTATTTACAGCTATGGGCCTACGAGTTTCTGGGGTTATCATCCCCGGAGAACACTCACCCGGATCCCAAGATTATCCCACGTGCAGTTTGGTGGGGTCGGAGTACTCGAGGGAGGAAGGAGGACGCGAAGGATTTGAATACCTACCATCGCCATCTGGATTGCCTATCCCTCACACAGGTATGCTCTATTTAGATTTTATGCATGTTTGACTTTTCTTTAGTGATTCTTCGTGTATGTAACCTGTGCTTGGTTTATTTTCAAGTGAATTGAAGAGTGTGAGGGGGCATAGAGGTTAGGGCTGGCGAGGACCTGATGCGGAGCCGTCAGGCTCATTAGATGAGGATCCTGCTAGAGGGTCCATTCCACCGGGAGTGGTTCTTGGGCGAGCGGGTAGTCTGACAGTCACTGGGGCTAGACCATTTCTAGGTCCCTCAGCTACCTCTACTGAACATGAGGTTAACGCACGCCATGTCGTTCGAGGACGTTGTCGAGGCATTGTACGGCTTCGCAGATGGGAATTTCTTAGTCGAGGGAGAGTACGCTTCCTTTGCGCACGACTATCTGATGTGTTCGATTGGCATCTAGCTTGCAGAGGTGCAGGTTGGACAGCCCTTGACATCTCAAGTTCCTCCGGTGGTGGGTGGTTGTCCTGTTGCTACTGGTGGTGGTGTTGCGACTACTTGAGCCACCTCTGCTGCTAGCATTCAGGCTCACTCTCTGGGTCAGGCCTCTTCTTCCTTTTCTCCATTACCTCGGGTAGTGAATACCTTTCTTGACGGGTATTCGTCTATCATTTCTATTCCCACTCCCGAGGTACCGGAGATACGTCTTGACGGTGGGGATGAGCAGGTACTTCCTACTTTTCTCTCTTTATTTTATGCCTCTCCTTATTTTAACCAAATTTGTCAATCCGTGTAACATTTTTTTTCTTGGTTCTTAATTTCTATTTCAGGTCCTCTAGGTCCCCCGTGCTTACATGGAGAGCTGCCTCATTACTATTTCGGGTCTGATGATTCTAGTGAGGCAACAGACCCAGATGCTCGTGGAGGCACACGTTCATCTCATCTTCGACGTACTCACCTTCCTCCTCGTCCATAGAGTGTTCTTGTTGTTAGCCCCAATGTTTTAACAAATCAATTATAGATTTTAATGATAACAAATAATTTTTTTTAAATGATTAAACAAGCTCAAAAATTTTATACATAAAGCTTAAATGATTTCAAATAATATGTTAATTGATCATATTCAATATATCGCAATTATTGATCATATCTTGTCATATTTATCTCACTTAGACGTCAAAATGTACCTAAGTATTTATCTAATAGGTTAACTCTCATTAAAAGGGTTAACTTTGTATTTAACATTGATTTAAGTGATTTCTGGTACTTAAACAAGTATTCAAATATTCTCCCAAACAAAACCTAACCTTTAAACCACTCTTCAACTGAACCTAAACCTCCAATGCCCAAACATAGTATTTTGAGTCGACCCATAACTTTATTTGAGTCAATCCAAACACATAAAGCCACAATATTTTGTAACAGAAGTATAAATGAGTCGACCTAAATCCCTTTTGAGTCGATCCAAGCAAAATATAGCTCTCTGTAGTTTTAACAGGCGTAGTCTTGAGTCGACCCACCATTTTCTTGTGTCGATCCAAGTGCCTCTTATCCTCTGGTGTCGGCCCAAAATATTCCTGAGTCGACCCAAGACCATGAACATTGCTAGAATCGACCTATGTCAACCCATACATCGACCCAGCGCCTTACATGCCACTATGAGTCGACTCAAGTCCACTATGAGTCGACCCAAGTCCACTATGAGTCGACCCAAGTCCATGAACATTACCAGAGTAGACCTATGTCAATCCAGACATCGAACCAGTGCCTATTTTGATTTCATGAGTGGACCCAATACCACAGTGAGTCGACCCAAGTTCAAAGAAGCATGGCAGTATCGATATGTCACGACCCAAATCTCGACTCAAGTGCAAAAAGACACTGTGAGTTGACCCAAGTACACTTTGAGTCGACCCAGAAGCCTTGAGCTAACACAGAAAGCCTTTTTAGTCGACCCATTGCACAGCTTCTCTCATGAGTCGACACAAACCAACAGTGAGTCGACCCAACCACAGACAGTAGCCTCAGAAGTAATGTGAGTAGACCCAAATGCAGAAAGTAGCCTCCAAAGACATATGAGTCAACCCAACTCACCAGCGAGTCAACCCATAAGCAGATAGTACCCTCCAGAAGCAATTTGAGTCGACCCAAATATTCGCTGAAGCTGATTTTCTGTAATTAATAGAGAAAAATGGCTATATCTTAGAGTATTAAATGCCAGGACTTGATCTTCAACGATAATAGTCATCCAGGAGTATTTATGGAGATTTGTTTCAGTAGCAATCCCAAGAAGAAGCCTAAAATCTTTGACGATGAGAAATCAAGATTACAGAAATTAATTACAAGATATTCTCTACATCAAAAAGAAATTTAGATATACAGCGCATTTATTTCAAAGTTTGAATTCTGAGAACAAAAATAAATGAAGACAAAGACAGATATTAATTGCAAGCACTCCTCAGTGTCAGAATCATTAAATGCAAAGATTGAAGCAAATGCCTAAAAAAAGACAATATCTCTCAAGGATCAAATAGACCAGACCAGACAAGTCAATACTTGATCATACAAATAAATATCTAGAGAGAGAAACTCATCATACACAAGATCACAATATCTTTCCATCAATCACACTTTCCAAGAGAGAAATCAAAAATATAAAGGAGAAATCTTGTATCACTCATTCAAGATCAGATACAGATCCTCTCATCAGTGATTCAGAAAAAACCCATCAATCACTATTCATCATCTTGTTCATGGGTTCTTCATCACAGTGCTACAGTGTGCAAATATCAACTCTTCAGAGAGAGTATTCTATTTGTAACTACTCATTATATAAGTAAGGGTGAGTCACCTTGTACTTCACTTTGTGTGTTTTTTAGCATATAAAAAGAAAGATTATAAGTGCTAGAAGTCTGAGGACTTTGGATAGCAGCTTGGAAATCTTTTAAAAGGCATGGAACATTAGATCACAAGTGCTAGAAGTCTGAGGGCTTTAGAACGCAGCTTGGTGAGTCTCCTGTAGGAAGCTGAAGTGGATATCACAAGTGCTAGAAGTTTGAGGGCTTTGAAACGCAGCTTGGTGATATCTTGTAAATGGTTTAAAGCATACCCGTAAGTGCTCTCATAGTGGAAAAATCTTAAGAGAATCTTGAGGAGTGGATGTAGACTGGAATAGCCGAACCACTATAAAAATTACAGTGTCATCCTTCTATCTCTATCTCTATCTCTTTACTGCTTTCTTATTTATCTGTGAATATTTATTATATATATATTTTGCTGATATTGTTTTTAAAAGAATTTTTAAAAACTAAAAAAAAATTTAAAATCCTATTCACTCCTTCTAGGGTCATTCTTGAATAACAATTGGTATCAGAGTCTCGTCTCTTATTTTTGATTTAATAGTCTAAGAGGATCCTGTGGCAACCTCTATTGGAACGACCCACTCTGAGAGATAATTTACTAATAGACCTCTATTGTTCTGTGGAACAAATTACAATTACTGAAAAGTAAAAATAAAAATCTATACACAAGCAGTAGATTGTGAACTATGGAAAATTACTGTATATTATCCTA
>JAUTBS010174833.1:851-12028 GCA_032361285.1 Aequorea victoria | reverse complement strand
ATTTGAGTCGACCCAAGCTAACCTTGAGTCGACCTAAAAATGCGTAGATAGCAATTTCAGCGCGAAATACGAAAAATTATGGTGATATCTCAGAGTATTAAATGTCAAGATCTGATCTTCAACGACTATATTCAGGCACGAATTTCTATGGAGATTTATTTTCAAATCAATCCCAAGAAGTTATGGAAAATCGTTGAAAAAAAGAATCAAAGTTTGCATTAATTAATTATAGGATATCACTATAGTAGATTCAGATATGATATACAACTTCTTTATTCAAGTTTGAATTTGAAATCAGAATTGATTATTAAATTAGTCTAAAAGAAGACAGTAATAGAAGTGGATTGTAAATCACGAGAATCACTCCTTAACATCAAGATCATTAAATGCAAGATTTATCTCAAGATATGTTTGAAGCTCATATCTATATAAAGATATAATTTCTCAGAGAAGACTAGACCAAACCTGACCAGATCAGATTATCAAAACTATCAATCACTCATTTCAAGAGAGAAATTAGAAAAAAAAAGAGAGTAAATCTTGTATCACTCATTCAAGATCATAAATAAATTCTCTCATCTATTATTCAGAAAATTCCTAGCAACTACTATTCATCATCTTGCTCATGGGTTTTCTTTAGAGTGCAATAGTGAAAAAACCAACTCTTCACTAAGAGTATTTCTTTTATTGTTTGTGAAACAAACAACCTTCCAACTCATTGTAGAAATAAGGGTAAGTCACCTTATACTATTCTTTGTGTGTGGTTTAGCACACAAAAAGAAATATCACAAGTGCTAGAAGCCTGGAGGCTTTGGAACGCAGCTTGGTGAGTTTTTGAAAAAGGTTTGAAACATTAGATCACAAGTGCTAGAAGCTAGGTGGCTTCGCAATGTAGCTTGGTGAGTCTTCTGTAAGAAGCTGAAGCAGAAATCACAAGTGTTAGAAGTCTGGAGGCTTTGGAACGTAGCTTGGTGATTGCTTGTAAAAGGTTTGAAGCATACCCGTAAGTGCTCTCAGATAGTGAAAAATCTCAAGGGAAGCTTGAGGAGTGGACGTAGGCTGAAATAGTCGAACCACTATAAAAATGACGGTGTCATCTCTCTCTATCTCTTTCTCGTCATTATAGTTATTTGTGAGTATATATATATATTGCTTATATTGTTTAAAAATAATTTTCAAAAGACCTTATTCACCCCCCTCTAGGGTCATTTTTTGAATAACAGTCATGGTTTCGACTCTCATATAGAGCTTGATGCTGACCTTGGTGATCTTTTTCTTAATATCGGTCATTATCACCGCCTTGTGGGAAAATTAATTTATCTCATTGTGAGGAACCTGCCCTCTTTTCCCTCCCGTTTAAAGAACAAAAAAACACGTGAAAAATAAGGGTTTTCCTCCAAACGCGTCCGTGTTAAGGGCTGCACAATTGGAGTCGCCACTTGATTTTTAGATAAACTAAGAAATCAAGAACTTTCAAGGGAACTAGTCCGTCCTTACCAAAGAAAGTGGTTCTGAATCTAGGGTACAAAAGGGGACGGTGTTAGGCACCCCTCTCGCCCGATCCGAGGACCGGCCTCTACTTATTCGTTTCATTTTGTTCTTATCTTAAATTTATCAAAAGCAACACATACAGAAAGGAGGTTGAAGACAAAATATTAAATAGAAAATAATGAAGCAAGTTCTAACCTAAAACTAAGACTTTCTACGCATACTTACACTTAAAGATATATCAAATGGGAGATGGAAACATATCAGTGCAGTTGATACATATAAAACATATTGTTAAAAACTGAAAAGATGCAGAAAAAGCTACTAGAAGCCACTAGTTTTAAACAGAGGTGGCGCATGCCACCTGCTAACCTGGCACACGCCATTGGAACATGGCTTGCGTCACCTCTGGACTCTCTGGAAATGGCGCACGTCACTATGGAAGAGCGAGCTCAACACCAGGAGGTCTAAAAGGGGCTACTGGTTTTAAGAAAAATAGTGTGCTCGAGTGTATGTGTTTTTATACGAAGAAGAAAATAAAAAAGTTAGCAATTCAAGTAGGATTTTTGAAAAATAATCTAAATCCTATATTTCATGCTTTTCTAAAACTAATGGGGGTAAGAAGAAAAGAAAAAAGAATATACTTTTCTCCTAAACGGAAAAACATGCTTTAACAAAATAAAAAATAGAACCAGGGAAAACGAGACCAACAGCCTCTTTCTCCCCTTTTACCGAATAGAAAGAACTTTAAAGGAAAGAAAATAAAATAGATAGATAAACAAAAAAAAATGAGAAAATAGAGGCTTACTGTATATCCTGGAAGATGAGTGAAGTTTTGAGTAGTTCCGCAGCTTCTTTTCCTCACGTACAGCGCATCCTTGGGAGGCCTTCCTTGCGATCTTCGAGTCCTTCCAATGCAAAAGTTTCTGAATTGGATAGTCTTAGTGAAGTTTCAGGAATTAGATTAAGCGTTAGTTATTAATTTGACAGGGATTCGGGTTGTATACGGGTTGGGAGTCGATTCTGCAGAGATTCAATACTCAGAACCCTCTCTTTTGGCTTGGGGGCCTTATTTATAGAGTTTGGGCAAGGAGGCTGGCTTGGGGCTGAAGTCTCCTCTCAAGGTGTCGTGCGCCATATTGTAGGGGGAGTGCGCCACTTTGAGGCTGTGCGCTCCAAGGGTAAATGTGGGTTGGGGTTTTGATATAGCTTTGGCTAGTGTCATGAAAAGGTTATAGCGCGGCACTAGTGACTTGAGTTTTAAGGTGGCGTGTGGTTTTCTGGATGGAAGTGACGTACGCTACTTAGAGATGGCGCAGTACTAGATTGGCTTCACCGAGGATTGTTTTTGATATTTTTGGTGTTTTTGGTTATTTTAGGGTATTTTGGGATGCATTAGAGTACTCCTTGGACTCTTGGACTCACACGAAAGCTCCTTTGACATGGCTAATGCATACATTCATCATTAGAAAGCTTGCGTAATCGGCAGATGTTCGGTTTAGTCAAAATTAGGGTGTCTACAGTTGTCCCTCTTTGACAAAACTCTCACCGCATCGCGTGGGTGAGTGAATGTCAAAGAACTATAGACAGTCCCTTTTGATTAAATAATTCATCAAACAAAGAAAAACAAATGAAACAAACAAACAAAAAGAAAAAAAGCTATCATTTTAAGGTCGTGAGTGGACCGCATGCATCAGTTTATAGTCGTGTTGGACTGCGTGCATTAATTTATAGTTGTGCCGGACTACGTGCATCAGTTTATAGTTGTGCGAGACTGCGTGCATCAATTTATAGTCATGCCAGACTGCGAGTATCAATTTATAGTCGTGCCAGACTACGAGCATAGTTTAAGGTCATGGGGGACCATTTATTCAGTTTAAAGTCATGCCAACCGTGTGCGTAGTTTAAGGTCATGTGGGACCCAAGGTACTCAGTTTAAGGTCATGAGACGGACTATTTTATTCGATTTTAGATCATGGGACAAACCCAAACGCTCTCAGTTTTAGGTCATGAGATGGACCCAAATCACTTAGTTTAAGGTCATATGACGGACCTTCTTTAAAAACCCGGGGTGTGAGGATCGAGCTCGACATGGAATGATCGAGAAAAGACTTTAAAAGTTTTAAAAAGCTATCGGAGATGGACCCCAAAATTTTGGAATTTTGATCTTGAAACTGATAAAGTTTGACGAACGAGAGGTGGACACGTGGTTGGTGACATGTGGCTCTAGAGAGGTGATGTGGCGCCATATGGACATGGCGCGCGAGGAGGGAAGTGGCGCGCAGCAGATGATGATTGGTTTTTCCCAGCGCATGAGGAGGGAAGTGGCGTTGCGCCACGTATGGAAGAGGGAAGTGGCGCGCACCAGGTATACTGAGAGTCCCAAACTTCTTTAAGTTTGGTCGACGGTTCATTTGAGTCGTGCATGAACCTCTACTCTCCACTCTCTCTATTCTCTCTTCTCTCTCTACTCTCTCTACTCTTTTCTACTTTACTACAATGGCAAGCAATGAAGATCAGACTACTGGTTGTGTGGGTCACGAGGCAGACCTTGCTCCTACAGTTCATACGGATACGGTCCTGGCAGTCCTGAAGGTCCCTGCTCAGTCCGGTGGGACCCAGTGCACAGAGTCCTTCTTCAGGGGCCTCAGCTCACTTGTAAGGTCAGTGGCTCCCTCTCCAGCTATTCTCAGCAGGCCTCCATACGATCCACTTCTATGGACGGCTTGCTGGACGCCGCCAACACTACCCGGGCTACGGAGAAGGGTGAACCCTCGAAGCGCCACACCTTTGAGGAGCTAGAGGTGGACAGCCCTCAGATCCCAGATCCCTTCCACGGGGTTCTGGCTGGGGAGATGCCGGGGGGTTTTGATTCGGCGAGGTATGACCCTCCGGCTCATTCGTGGGAGTTCTTACCGCCTTCTCGTTTCTACTATACTGACCCCAGCACGGAGCCAGATCTACTTCTTTGATATCTGAGCTTTCATCTCTCGGTGTCAAATCGCCAGGTAGGTCTTATTTCTTTTTCTATTTCATTTCTTCTTAATTACACCGAATGAAATTCAAAAAACTTAAAAAAGGATCTTGAACTTAGATGTATGCACAAGGTAGGCCCGAAGCATTTGGATGGATGGTTTTTCAGAATATAACACCAAACAACTTGAACTTCTAAAATTAAAACAAATTTGAACTTAGGAACATTGTATGCCTAGAATGAACCCCGTATTTATTTCATTCCATATCTTTATTTTTTTGTATATGTGTATGTTTTTAATTCTCTACCGTTGGGTTGCGTGTTAACGTTTTTCGCGATAAAAAATTTTATTTTTGACCCTAGATTAACTTTTTATGTTTGTTTTTGAATAATTCAAAACTTGGGTCGCGTATCAATGCTTCCCGAGAGGAAATTAATGTTCTTTTGTCCCTAGATTAATGTTTTCACATTTTTGTAAAGGAATTTTTTTATTTTTTCTTTGGTATTTTGGGTATTTTAATTAACTCTGTCTTGAGTTACGTATCGAAGTTTCTCGAGAAGGAAGGGCTTCCCTTTGATCTGCTTGATCCGAAGCAAAGCATTTCGCAAACTTGTCTCGTGGTCTTGTAGTACCAAATGCGTACCATTGGGTCCTGCGATCGACGGCTTAGTGGACGATCGAATGGTCCTATTTTGGTTGGATCTCTGTTCGTCCCGACCAACTTTAGGTTGGGTCGTACGTATTCCCTAGGGAATTAATTAACTTATTTTTGTCCCTAGATTAATGTTTGTACATCTTCCTAGGGGGGTTTTGGGTATTTTAATTAACTCCATCTTGGGTTACGTATCGACATTTCCTCAGAAAGGAGGGCTTCCCTTTGAGCTGCCCGATCCGGAGCAACGCATTTCTCCAACTTGTCTCGTGGTCTTATGGTCCCAAATGCGTCACATTGGGTCCTGTGATCGACGGCTTAGTGGATGATCCGAATGGTTCCATTTTGGCTGGATATCTGTTCGTCCCGACCAACTTCAGGTTGAGTCATACGTATTCCCGAGAGAATTAATTAACTTATTTTTGTCCCTAGATTAATGTTTGCACATCTTCCTAAGGGGTTTTGGGTATTTTAATTAACTCCATATTGGGTTACGTATCGACGTTTCTCGAGAAGGAAGGGCTTCTTTTTGATCTGCCTGATCCGAAGCAATGCATTTCACCAACTTGTCTCGTGGTCTTACGGTCCCAAATGCATCCCATTAGGTCCTGCGATCGACAACTTAGTGGACGATCTGAATGGTCCGATTTTGGCTGAATCTCTGTTCATCCCGACTAACTTTAGGTTGAGTCGTACATATTTCTGAAGGAATTAACTGACTTGTTTTGGTCCCTAGATTAATGTTTGCACATCTTCCTAGGGGTTTTTTGGGTATTTTAATTAATTCCATCTTGGGTTACGTATCGACATGTCTTGAGAAGGGAGGGCTTCCCTTTAATCTGCCTGATCTGGAGCAACACATTTTTCATCTCGTGGTCTTACGGTCCCAAATGCGTCCCGTTGGGTCCTGCGATCGACAGCTTAGTGGATGATCCGAATGGTCCCATTTTGACTGGATCTCTGTTCGTCCCGACCAACTTTAGGTTGAGTCGTATGTATTCCTGAGATAATTAACTGACTTGTTTTTTTCCCTAGACAAATATTTTTACGTTTATCTATGAGCTTGTGGGTGTTTTAATGACTTAGCTAGGTTTTGTCCCTAGACAAATATTTTTGCGCTTTTCTAGGAGATTGTTGCGAATTTACACGTGGGTTACGTAGCAACGTTTCCCACGACGAGCAGGCTTCCCTTCGCCCTGCCTGAATCAGGTTACGCTTCGCACTTTCATTTAGTGACCCCTGCGAGCTACTTCGGCTCTTGGTCATCCTAAGTTGTGTTCCACGCTTCCCTAGTCGGGTGGGGGTGCTCTTACCTGACCGACTAAGGTTATGTTGCCCATTTTCCGAGGGAGATTTGGTGGCTTTGTCCTTAGATAAATACTTTTACGCCTTTCTAGAAAATTTAATTATTAGGATTTTGTCCCTAGATTAACGTTTTCACGTTTTTCTAAGAGTTTGTTGACTTTATAGTTTTGGTTGTCCCTAGACAAATATTTGCACATTTTTTTAGATTTCTTTTTAACTTGTTAAGGATAGTATTTTCACACCTTCCTAGACTTATTAAACTTTCTAGTTTTGACTGACTTAGGCTGCACTTTCATGCTTTCTGAGACATAATTTTTTATTTTTGGTCACTAAAATAAGCGTTTATACGCTTTTCTAGGTTTATTGGATTTTCTCTTTTGGTCTGACTTAGGTTGCTTTTCAAGATTTTCTAAGATGAAATTTTTTATTTTGGGCCACTACAATAAGCGTTTGCACGGTTTTTTAGGTTTATTAAATTTTTGTTTTTGGTCCGACTTAGGTTGCTTTTCAAGACTTCCTAAGATAGAATTTTTCATTTTTGGGTCATTAGAATAAGCGTTTATACGCTTTTCTAGATTTATTGAATTTTTGCTTTTGGTCCGACTTAAGATGCTTTTTAAGACTTCCTAAGACAATTTTTTATTTTTTGGTCAGTAGAATAAGCGTTTATACGCTTTTCTAGGTTTATTGGATTTTTACTTTTTGTCCGACTTAGGTTTCTTTTTAAGGCTTGCTAAGACAAATTTTTTCATTTTTGGGTCACTAGAATAAGCGTTTACTCGCTTTTCTAGGTTTATTGAATTTTTATTTTTTGGTTCTCAAATTAAGTTGCGCTTCCTGCTACTTAACATGGTGAATTTTATTTTCTTAGCCAGATTATGCATTCTTTTTTTCCTTAGCTTTTCTTACTTCAGTCTATATTATCTGACGATTTTTTTCTATTTTTCTTCTTTTTGCAGACTGGCGATTATTTACGCGGGTTCAGGGCTCTGCTCAGATTCTTGAGTGGTACCAGATTCTCCCCTTGGAGAGCCAGGTGATTGTTGATAGAACCGGGTTCAGCCGGTTCATTCCCCTCCTCACGAGTACTCATAATGACATAATACTCTTTACGGCATTGGTGGGGAGGTGGTGGGATACCACCAACACCTTCCACTTTTCGACATTTGAGGCAACCCTGACCCGCGTGATTTTGGGTTGATTAACGTTTTCATGTTTTTCTAAGAGTTTGTTGATTTTATATTTTTGGTTGTCTCTAGATAAATATCTGCACATTTTTCTAGATTTTTTTTTATTTTTAACTTGTTTATGATAGTATTTGCACACTTTTCTAGACTTATTAAACTTTCTATTTTTGACTGACTGAGGCCGCACTTTCATTCTTTAAGAGACAGAATTTTTTATTTTGGGTCAGTAAAATTAGAGTTTATACGCTTTTCTAGGTTTATTGAATTTTTGCTTTTGATCCGACTTAACTTACTTTTCAAGACTTTCTAAGGCATAATTCTTTATTTTGGGCCACTAGAATAAGCGTTTACACGCTTTTTTAGATTTATTAGATTTTTGCTTTTGGTCTGGCTTAGGTTCCTTCTCAAGGCTTCCTAAGACAATTTTTTTCATTTTTGGGTCACTAGAATAAGCGTTTACACACTTTTTTAGATTTATTAAATTTTTGCTTTTGGTCCGACTTAGGTTACTTTTTAAGGCTTTCTAAGATAGAATTTTTTACTTTTGGGTCACTAGAATAAGCATTTACACGCTTTTCTAAGTTTATTAGATTTTTACTTTTGGTCCGACTTAGGTTACCTTTTAAGGCTTCCTAAGACAGAATTTTTTATTTTTGGGTCACTAGAATAAGTGTTTACTCATTTTTCTAGGTTTATTGAATTTTTGTTTTTGGATCTCAAATTAAGCTGTTCTTCCTGCTATTTAACATGATGGATTTTATTTTCTTAGTCAGATTATGCATTCTCTTTTTCCTTAGGTTTTTTTACTTCAGCCTATATTATTTGACGATTCTTTTGTGTTTTTCTTCTTTTTGCAGACTGACGATTATTTCCGCGGATTCAAGGGCTCTGTCAGGATCCTTGAGTGGTACCAGATTCTCCACTTAGAGAGCCGAGTGCTTGTTGATAGATTCGGGTTCAGCCAGGTCATTCCCCTCCTCACGAGTACTCATAATGACAGAATACACCTGACGGCATTGGTGGAGAGGTGGTGGGATACCACCAACACCTTTCACTTTCTGATATTTGAGGCTACCCTGACCCCGCTTGATTTTGCGTTGATCACGGGGATTAGGGTAGGTGGTGATCCAATTCCCCTTGACCCCACTATTGGTTGGTGCCCGGAGGCACTCACTTATTGGCTAGGCGAGGTCCTATGCATGGTCAACCGGGGGTGTATCCGGTACACTTAGCTCGTGGAGAGATACATAGAGTTCGAGTGCACTGAGCCCCGTCACTTCGAGTGGGTCATTTGGGCATTCTTGCTCTACCTGATCGGTGCGTGCCTGTTTACGAACAGGAACAACACCGTTCAGTTGTACTTTTTAGGAGCCTTGCGCAATTTTGATCGGATAGCGTCTCTCGACTGGGGAGGAGCCGAGCTTGCGACGATCTACACCGGTCTGTGGTCCGCCTGTCGAACTAAAGAGGGCTCTGTGATCGAATACTGCCAGATCATCCATGTATGATTCACATTCCATTCTTTATCCATTCATTTCAATTGCACCTATCACTTATTTTACTTAGTCTAACTTATTCTATTTTTGTTGTCTTTTTTGTGTTTTTCTTTTTTTCTTTTTCTCTTTTATTTATTTATTTACAGTTGTGGGCCTTCGAGTTCCTGGGTTTAGCATACCCAGAGAACACCCACTCAGATCCCCAAATCATCTCGAGGGCAGCTCGTTGGGATCGGAGCACGAGGGGGATGAAAGAGGACGTGAAGGATCTGAACACCTACCGTGTTACCTTGTATTGCCTGTCCTCGGCACATGTATGTCTAGTTTCACCTTTACATGTTAGATTTTATTTCTATGATAATTCATGTATGTAACCCGTGCCGAGTTATTTTATAGGTGAACTGGTGACAATGGGAGGGTATGGAGGACAGAGCGGGGGAGGATCTGATGAGGAGATGCTGGGCTCATCAGAGGAGGATCCCACTCGAGGGTCCCCTCCATCGGGAGTGGTACTTAGGCTAGCGAGTGGTCCGCCAGTCGCTAGGACTGGACCTTTTCCGGGTCCCTCAGCCGCCTCCACCCAGTATGAGCTTGACGCACACCATGTCACCTGAGGATGTCGCAGATGCACTGTATGGCCTGCCGGCTGGGGATTTTCCTAGCCAAGGGGATTACACTTTCTTTGCCCGCGACCGTATGATGCGTCCGATGGCTGTCTGACGTGCTGATGCGCATACCAGACAGCCTTCGACGTCTCAGGTTCCTTATGTGGCGGGTGATCATCCTCCTCCTATTATTGGTGGTGGTGGGACCACTCGAGCTACACGGGCTGCTACCGATGGTGCCTCGACTTCTCGGGCTGCTTCTACTGAGGCCTCTTCATTCTTGCCTCCAGTACCTCAGAAGATGCTTACCTTCCCTCACGGGATTCCATTTGTCATTCCTGTCCACACTCCCGAGGTACCAGAGCTGGGTCTTGGTGGGGATGATCAGGTACTTTCTTTCTTTCAGTTGGCGTCTCTCCTTTCTTTTAACCAGATATGTGAGTCCATCTAACATGTTTTCTTCTTGGTTCTTTATTTTTATTTCAGGTCCTCCAGGTTCCCTGAGCTTATATGGAGAGCTTCTTCAATTTTGGCTCGGGCCTGATGATCCTGGTGAGACAGCAGACCCAAATGCTGGTGGATGCTCACAACATTCCATCACCTAAGGCGCACATCTTCCTCCTCGGTCGGTGAGTATTCTTCTCTTATTTAGTAGCTCGTAGGTCCTTTTTCTTTTTATTGCACATTTATGTATATTCTTTTTGTACTTATTCTTTTTTTTTTTTCTCTTTCTTTTATTTTTTTTGTTTTTATTTTTTTTAGCAGCCTTCCTCCGTCAGTCGTACCTCGGTGCACGGGACATCCTCGTCCTCTCCTGTTGCTCATCCAGCAACCGCCAGTCCATCTGCAGCCTCTCAGGGGTCTGCCCTGCGGTGCGGAGTTCGCCGGGAGTGCTAGGCTGACAGCGACGATGACGTGGATGCGGAGGACGCCACTACATCCGCATCCTTCATCCCAGAGCCATCACGTTGCACCCGTCGTCGTCGGGACTAGGATCCCCCTCCTTCTCTTATATTTGATGCACTCCTGAGATACATTTTTCATTTTCCGCACATACATTACTATTATTTTATTTGGGATAGGCCTGCGTGCCTAATTGGATCATTTATTTTTTTGTTTATCTTTTCTCTTTCTTCTTTGTATGGATATATATATATTTTTTTATGGATGGATGGATTGCCTTTTATTTACATGGATGGTCACATATATGCATGATATATATACACATGATCATATTTACAGATCATTTGCATATATGCAGGTTATGCACAGGATGCTATTTATAGGATTTATAGGATCATACACAGGGTGCTATTCACATGATTTATATACAGGGAACATGTACAAGATGAGCAATACACAGGGATCGGATATTTACAGGGTTTTAAGAACCAAAGAAAACTATTTACAAAAGATATATTTACAAGGATTTCTTTCTTTCAGTATTCTCTTTTCTTCTTTTTGTATTA
>JAUTBS010174722.1:0-12029 GCA_032361285.1 Aequorea victoria | reverse complement strand
CTGTATTATCTTTTCTTACAAAAATTATGGTAAAAATTATTTAAATGAGATAAAATATTTTATCATCTATTATGGTGTGATCATGAGTATTATATTGGGACCATGTAAAAGTTTAGGGGGAAGCCCTCCATAGAGGTGACTTTGGCCGCTAGGGAAAAGATTTAGTTTGATTTCGTGGTGACTCTAGTCGCTCAATAGTTTAAGAGATAGTTCGGGGCTTCCGGTGATATGAACTGGAATCATCTGGGGAAAAGACCCAGGCTCCATCCTGAGGTGACTCATGTTCGATGTTGGATCCAACAGGTCGAGGCTGTCCCGAGTTTATATATGTTGGCATTGGTTACTTTTATTACCTAGGATATTGTTCCTGTGGGATGGTTTTCCCCGTATTGTATGATCATATCGCTACACCAGTATTATAGACATTATCATGTCTTGTTGGCATACTTATATATGCATGGTTTTGTTGATATATCTCTATGTGAGGATTTTATTGTGGATACCTCTGTTGTCCAGTGATAGATTATATATAAAAATATTTTAACAAAAAGAGAGTTGGGTAATGTGTGTACCATGTTTACTTATACTGCATAGTTACTACCATGATTATGTTACAAGTATAAGTATATATTTTATCCCCTGTTTTAGAATTATATCTTACTATGCATATTTCATTCACCAGTATTGCTGACTTTGTATTCAGATATTTCAAGTAACCATTGATGAGGATAGAGGATGGACTCAAGTGTTGTTTGGGATCCAGCCTATGACCTCTAGGGACATGCATCATTTCATTCTTTTGCTTCTGCACTTAAAGTAATTGAACACTTGATTATGAATTTTGGATGACATTATTGTCAGGATATTATGGGTCATTTTTCCCCATGGTTGTGAGTATGGATTTTTATTATTTAAACACTGTAAAATAATTAAATGTTTAACATATAATTACTTAAAATGATTGATAATTAGCATATAAATAGCTAATTGTACATTTAGGCTTTCTTGGTTCAGTGGGCCAAGACCCATGATCCATGGCCGGTCACAGCTCCTAAATTGGGGTGTGACATCTTGTCATTCGCATCTTTCAATCGGTATATCCCAGATCTTACTCGGTCTTCAACTTGATAAGGCCATTCCTAACTCGGTCCCAGCTTTCTCTCTTAGGGATCTTTAGTAGCGAGAGAAACCTTCCGAAGGACCAAGTCCCATATCCTGGATCCTCTCCTTCTGACGTTGTGGTCATAGTATTTCTTCATTCTCTATTGGTAAGCCTCCATTTTGAGAGCTAAGTCTTCTCAGACCTCGTCCATCTGATCTAAGTTTTCTCAGAGAGCATGGTCATTCTTTGTTTTCGTCAAAGTTGGTGGTTCGATGGTTTTTCAGTCTGATCTCAACTGGGATGACTGCCTCACTCCCGTAGGCGAGCATGAATGGGGTCTCCCCTGTTGGAGTTCACACTGCCGTTCGGTACGCCCAAGGGATATTCGGGAGCTCTTCATCCCAGAGGCCTTTCGCTGACTCCAGCTTGGTTTTGTCCATTTTTAAGATCGTATTGTTGGTTACTTTGACATGCCCATTAGCCTGGCAATGGGTAGGGAAGGAGTATGGATTCTAGAGGCCCAGTCATCCACAGAACTCTTTGAACCCTTTGTTGTCGAATTGCTTACCATTGTCGGCGATGATGCTTCTCGGGATGTCAAATTGACATACGATTGCCTTCCACACAAAGTCTATTGCTTTCTGCTCGGTAATCTTTATTAGCAGCTCTGCTTCCACCCATTTGGTGAAGTAGTCGATCGCTACTATCAGAAATTTCATTTGACCTCTCCCTGTAGGGAATGGTCGTACTATGTCAATTCCTCACTAGGCGAATAGCCATGGGACAGTGATTACAGTGAGCTCCTCTGGGGATGGTTGCGAATCTCTGGCGCTTGTCACACTTCTTCACAAATTTTTCTGCATCTTTCTATATTGTAGGCCAGTAGTGCCAGCCCTTAGGATTTTTCCAGATAAGGCTCAACTGCCTGAATGATTACCGTAAATCCCATTGTGTATCTCTTTCATTTCATACTTAGGTTCTTCCTCTGAGATGCATCTTAGGTAGGGTACTGAGAAGTCACACTTGTATAGAACGTCGTTAATCAGTACATACTTACTTGCTTGGTACCTCAGCTTCTTTGACTCGGCTCTGTCGATAGGTAGCTAACTGCTAGGCAGAAAATTGATGATGTCTTCTTCCTATATTATACAGACTAGTACCATGTTGACTGTTATCGGTGTTTCCTTTTGAGCGATGCTTGGCTGGGTCAAATGCTCTGTCAATGTTCCATAAACCATCTTCCCCTCAGAAGCTGAGGCCAACCGAGCAAGATCGTTGGCTTGCTGATTGTTATCCTTAGGGACCCTTTCAATTAGGAACTTGTCAAATTTGACTTTGAGCTCCTCCGTGACAGCCCTGTAGGCTTTCATTCGCCATGAGGTCCCTATGGACAAGGGGACAAGTGAATCATCACTTTTGGGCGCAAGCAACCCTCTACCATCTCGTATTATATTGTACTGTATCAAACCAGATAGATCTATTGAGTGAGAGAAAGGGCAAAAACTCTAGTTATATATTCTTTATTTTTATATTGATAGGGATCCCCATTCAATCCTAGATTCTTGTCACTATGGATTGATTATTCCTACCTAACTACATGGTAGTGGTCTAGGGAGCGCAATTGCTAGAGCACGTGAGAATGAAGAGTAATGATTTTGGCAAGAGCAGCCGGACGGACTACTATAGTGAGTCTACTCTTGTGCTTCACATTTGCCCTGTACTTGACCAACCACCAACTGTGAGTCACTGAGGATTTTTACTTGTTTTGCCCCCATTACTAGTGCCAGCCTGAGGCCAACTATGACGGCTTTGTACTTTGCATCGTTGTTGGTAGCTCAGAACCCAAAGCACATAATATACTTTAGTATATCTCCTTGGGGGGAGACGAGGACTAGGCCAACACCACTGGCGGACTGATTTGTAAATCTATCTACATTTACCATCCATATTTGTCGAGCGTCAAACATGACCTCGGTCTCTAGATCGGCTGTCGATTGAGCTTGTGGTTGCTCGGTGAAAGGCGACTCGGTCATAAATTCTGTAATAAAATCTGCTATAGCTTGTCCTTTGATGGATGGTCATGGTTGATGTTGGATGTTGAACTCACCTAACTCCATTGACCACTGTGCCAGTCATCCAGAAGTCTCCGTCCTTTGTAGTATTTACTGCAGATGACTAGGGCGAATGCCAACTGCTCTATCTGGGGGTATCTAGATTATGCTTGCTAAAATGCTCGGCTAATGTAGTAAATGGGCATCTCGACCCCTGCATCTTCACGGATGAGAGTCAAGCTTACCATTGTTTCTAAAACTACGAGGTAGAGTAAGAGCTCTTCTCCGGGGGCTGCTCGGGAAAGCAGTGGAGGAGAGGTCAGGTATAGTTTGAGGTCGGTGAATGCTAGCCCATAGTTCTCTGTCCAGATGAATGCTTTTTTCAAGATGTTAAAGAATGAAGCGCAACGGTCGGTCACCTTTGAAATAAATCAGTTCAGAGCTGCCAACCAACTTGTCAGCTTCTGCACTTCTTTGACTGTTCTTCTAGACTGCATCTCTAATACTACTTTGATCTTCTCGGAATTAGCCTTGATCCCTCGCTTACTAATCATGAACCCAAGAAATTTTCCTCCCGATATCCCGAAGGCACATTTCGCCGGATTTAACTTCATCAAGAAGTAATGTAGCGCTTGAAAGGTTTCTTCGAGGTCCGCAAGATGGTTGGTGGCTTCTTTGCTTTTGGTCAACATGTTATTGACGTAGACCTCGACGTTCCTTCCAATTTGCTTTTTGAAGATGAGATTGACCAGGCGCTGGTAAGTGGCCCCAGCGTTCTTAAGGCCAAAAGGCATTACTCGATAGTAGTAGATTTTTTGATCTGTGATGAAAGAGGTTTTCTCTTGGTCGGTCTCATTCGTAAGAATTTGGTTGTACCCCAAGAATGCGTCTATGAAGCTGAGAAGTTTATGGTTGCTGGTAGAATCCACTGGCTGATCGATCCTGGGGAAAGGATAGCTATCTTTTGGGCAGACTTTGTTTAGGTCTATGAAGTCTATGCACATTTTTCACTTGTCGTTTGGTTTTTTCACCAGGACTACATTGGCTAGCCAGTCGGGATATCGTACCTCTCGAATGAACCCTACCTTTAGTAGTCTGTAGACCTCAGCTGCTATGGCTTCGTTCTTTTCTTTAGTAAAGACTCGTTGCTTCTATTTGACTGGCTTATGGAGCCGATCAACACACAGGTGATGTGTGACCACCTCCGGACTGATCCCGATCATATCTTCGTGCGTCCAAGCGAAGATGGATTGGTGCATCTTCAAAAATTAGATCATCTCAACCTGAAGGTCATGGGAACAAGCTGAGCCGATTTGAACTTCTCTATCGGGCCTGCTTTCTTCTATGCTAACGTTGATTAGATCTTTCACCGGTTCTCTTTTCCGGACAAACTCTTCATCTCGAACTTCGGTACTGTCGAGGGTCAGCATCTTCTTGAGTTTGGGCCCTCTAAGGGAGGTGTTGTAGTACTCCCGGGCCGTAGTCTGGTCTGCTCTGAGTTTTTCCACTCCATGCTCAGTCAGATACTTGATCATGAGATGGTAGGTCGAAGTGACGGCCTTCCGCTGATTGAGGGTTGGTCTCCCTAAAATGACATTGTAGGCTGATGGGTAGTCTACTACCAAAAAGTTGACCATTTGGGTGGTCTGCTTAGGGCTGGAGCTGATCGTAAGGGGCAATTCAATCGACCCCAGTGGCTGTATCTTTTTTCTGGTAAATCCTGCCAAGGGTGACCTTACTGGGTATAATTTCTCTTGGCCTATATTGAGCTGGTCAAAGGCGTTGAGGAACAATATGTCGGCTAAACTGCCATTGTCCACTAAGATCCTGCATACCTTGTAATTTACAAGAGCCATGATAAAGACCAGGGGGTCATCGTATGGTTGTTGAACTCCACGAGCTTCAATGTTAGAGAAGGTTATGACCTCGTCTGTTTTGACAGCTTTGCTCGGACGGTCGACCATGTAGACCTCGTTTTGTCCCTCGGTTCTTAGTCGCCTGGAATGGGCCTTTCTGGAATAACTACTTTCTCCTCCACTTGTGAACCCATCAGAGATCAGTTGGACCTCGCCTAAAAGATTCCTATCTTGATCCCTGACGGTTTGTGGTGGTCTGTCTTGTTGACCCCGAGGGTCTTCTCTATTATGCCGACCGGCCAGGAATTTATTGAGCCTTCCTCTCTGGATCAACACTTCAATCTACTTCTTTAAGTTGAGATAGTCCTATGTGTTGTGGCCATGATCTTTATAAAAATGGAAATATTTATCAAGATTATGCTGGTCGGACTGGGTCTTCAGCTTTTTCGATCACCGCAGCTCGGGGTCATCCCTGATCTACAACAAAACCTACTCGATAGGAGTGTTCAAGGGAGTGTACTTCTCAAAATTGTTGGTTGGTACCCGAGGACGCTTGTTATCAGCCAAACTGTGTTGTTGATGGTCTGACTCTCGGGATTGCCTTGGTCGAATTGTCTCGTCTCACTTCCTCCGGTCATTTTTCTCCCCCATGTTACCTTATTTGTTTCGCTCTGATGGCCGATCTTCTTGGGCGTTCATGGCATTCTCTGCATTTATGTACTTCTGGGCTTTCATAATGAGCTCGGCCATGCAAGTTGGGGGTGTCTTGGCCAGTGAGAAGAGAAACTTCATTGGTTGGAGGCCACCCATGAACGCAGTTAGCACCACCTTGTCATCGATGTCGTCCACTTTCAAGGCTTCGGTATTAAACTGAGTCACATAGTGACGTAGGGTCTTATTTTTTCCTTACTTGATGTTGAGGAGATATGTAGCCGGCCTCATGTGTCGCATGCCACCAATGAAGTGTCCCACGAAAAGCTTGCTCAACTGGGTGAATGAGGAGATAAACCCACTCTTTAGTTTGCTGAACCATATGCGAGCTGACCCCTTTAGAGTGGTCAGGAATGCTTGACACATGGTCTTGTCTAAGACTGTATGCAGATGCATATAGGCTTTGTATGTTTCCAGGTGGTCCAGGAGATCCTTCAGCCTGTCAAAGGCATCTATCCGAGGCATCCTGAATTTGAATGGAAGGGGCTCGGCCATGACTGCTATTGAGAATGATAAATCCTTCCTTTGCACCAGCTCGTCAATGATCACTGCCATTTTTTCTTTCATGGCTGCCATCATATTGTTGAGTTGATCCTTGACTTCTTTCATCCTGGCCTCTATGGAAATTGAGGCTGCGGTACTCTTGAACTAATTGCCCCCGTCTCGCCTGGGGACTTAGTTTTGGCCCTGGAGGTGGGCCCTGCTCTTGGCAACATCCTCGTTCTCATTCGGGTTATCCCTCTCTGGGCCCTGCCTTTGATCATTAGGCCATTGAAGAACAGCTATTGGTGTTCCCTTGGGACGAGGGACTCAAGTAGGGAGGGGAGGAGCAGGTAGAAGCCTCGCCTGCTCGTCGAGCCTCTAGTTGATGGCTTGGTTTTGGTAAACCAGGCCTTATATTAATTGAGTCAAATCTCGTAGTTGTTACTCGACGTTGGGTAGTTATTCCCCTTGGGTGTTGCTTTGATGGCGATTTCTCTCGGAGGCCATTGATATTGTGGCCACCATTCATATCACAAACAATCGTAGAGAGGAAGAACATTAAATGCTTTCTACAGATGGTGCCAGATGTTGGTGTCTAAATCTGAATGACTCTTAATGATTGGCGACGTCCCAAAGGCTGTGACTGAGCTTCTTCCTATCTGTCGGTTCAAGGTCCTACAAAATGTTAAAATTTAAGCACCGGTGGAGTACTGACCTATGATTCTCCGATGCTTAAGTCAGTGGATAGGCAGTAGACAATAATTGTAGAATGTAGAACATGAAACTGTATGTAGAAATAGCATCCCTTTGGAGTATGTAGATTGTGTCTATTTATAGAGATGTAAAGGCGCGAATCCCGAAGTGTGATATGGGTAAATCTCTAATTTATCGGCCTAGGCAATATCCTTGGGATAGAATAAAGGTGAATCCATGATTTACCGACCCGAGCGAGATTCTCAAGATTCATGATGATCTAATCCCTAATCTTCTACGGGGATAGGTGCTGGAGTGATCTCGGGAAAGATCATCGGCGCTGATTTTGGAGCTTACCGTTACTGGTGTTTGAATTGATCAATCCGGCTAACCAAACGTGTAATCTGACCCGACACGTCTCTTTGGATACTTTCTAAGTGCTCTGTTGGTCGGTCGGTATTTGTGGTCTGATGTTGTTCCCCCGGTTGGCTAAAGCTGTGATGTCTGGGTCGACTCATGTGAAGTCTTGGGTCAATTCTTGCTTGTCTTGGGTTGACCCATTCTTATCTTGGGTCAACTCATGCCTCTCCTGGGTCGACCCATGCTTGTATTGGGTCGATTCATGCCTGTTGTATGAGATGCACATGCCCCCGATTGGCTAAAGTTGTGGTTTTATTTTAGCTGACTTTAGTTATTTATTCTCATCATGTCAGTCGGTCGATTTTTAATATTTAGTTATATTCTTATCGGTCAGTCTTGAGTGACCGCTCTGTTCATACTCATCAATAATATACAAACTTTAAAAAATACAATTAACATTTTTGAATAATTATTGACAATAACAAAATATCATTATAATTTAATTAAAGAAACACGTGTGTTAGTGCTTGAATTTGAACGGCTCCTTGAGATTGGCAATATTCTGTAAAATATGAGAATCTAGACACCGATAGGGTGCCATCCTATGATCCTCCGATACTTAAATCAGCGAAGAGGTAGTAGAATAGAATTATAGACTATAGAATGTAGAAAAGTAATGCAAGACGGTATGTAAAATGTCGTTGAGTGGCATACCTTTTGAGAGTATATGTTGTAGCTATATATAGAGAAGTAAGTGCATGAATTCCGAGATTCAGTAGATGTCAGTCTCGGATTTGATGCCTCCAAGCATGATACTTGGGATATACACATATCTGATTCCTATTTTACCAGTCCGAGTGTGATTCTCGGGATACGTAATGATCCGATCCCTGATTTACCACTGGAACAATTATTGGGGTGATCTCGGGAGAGATCGTCGACGTTAATTTTGGAGTTGCCTTTACTGTTGCTTGACTCGGTTATTTCGGCTAATCAGCTGCGCGTGTGGTCTGACTGAGCATGTCTTTTTGGGTTATTTCCCGATTGCTCTGTAGATCGGTCGATCTTCGTGGCCTGATGCCGTGCCCCCTGTCGGTTGGAATTGTGATTTTAATTATTTGTATCTTTGGTTATTTATTTCTCTTGCTCAGTCGGTCGGTTCTATTTTTTTTGTCTGGTTCACCCTCGGTCGGTCTTAGTCGACCGTTCTGTTTATACTTATTAGATGCCCCCTATTTCTGAGCTAAATGCACTCGGCGAAAGGAATATATTCGTCTAAAGTGACGGTTGTACGGTAATTATGACGTCATCTTCGTTTCCCGAGGTGATGGTTACACAATGAACGAATAGTCTTTTCCTCTTCCCGAGGTGGTGGCTACTCGGGCTGCCAAACGTCACTTCTCATTAAATGAGAGTATTTTCAAATGATAGAGAACGACAGGTGATTGGGCTCCGACCGACACGTGTGTCAATCTTAGTCGTTAGCTAATGCACGTTGGACGGTCGAGATCGCTTGGTCTCGGAGCCGTTAGATCTAAATGCTTGTTTTAATCTGGGTCATTCGTGTTTTATCTATATATATATATATATGAGGGGGAAGGCTTTGCCTCACTTTTTACTTCTTTTTTAGAGAAAATGACTTCTTCTTCGTCTGCTTTCGGTTACTTTGGTACCTTCTACCATTTCCTCCGGCATCAAGCTTGGTGATTCTTTGTTCTCAAGTCGACGCGTCCTCTTTGCTCTTTGTTAGTAAGTTTATCTTTTCTTCTTTAGTTCAAGCTTTTTCTTGCTCCTCTCGACGTCTCGTCTCTCGAAGAGCCAACCTGACTTCTACGAGTTCTGAGTTAGAGGTTTTCTCATTTCCTCACTTTTCTCCTCCGTCCCCTAATTTCTTTGTCAATACAGTAGTGTTTTTCTCTAGGCATTCTTCTCTTCCTCCCATTGTTGGTCTTTTTGTTTTTGATTGTCCTTTATTTGCTCTGGTCGTGGAGGAGGCCTCTAATATTGTCAGGTTCGTTCTTCCATTGGCAAGAAGGGGGACGATAAAGTTCCCCCAAGAAATTTGATCCTCCGAGACCAACATTTCTCCTTCTGGTTCTAAGACCACTGTCTTGGTTCCTAGGCTTGTTATCCCTTTCACCCAAGTTCCCCCATCGCTTGATGGTGGGTAGACTTATAGGTCTGTCGCTCGCCTCTTTGAGGAGGGCGATCAACTCTTTATTGCCGAGTCCATTCCTTCTGTCTCCCAAGCCTCTAACATAGAACGCTTACGCGAGAACTTCTCTATTCCCTCTTCTGTGATTTGTAGGGTTCCAGGGCCTGATGACCGAGTGTGTTCTCGCTCTCTTGGAGAGGTGTGCTTGTAAGAACATGCCTTTTCCGTAGGCCTTCGAATTCCATTACCCAGGTTTGTCTGAGAACTGCTAGACTTCTTAGGTTTAGCTCCGGGCCAACTAATGCCCAATGCCTAAAGGATTCTCCTCGGCACAATCATTTTGTGGGAGAAAGCCAGTGGTGGCCAATCCCACCTCACAGTCGAGGAATTTCTTCACTGCTACCAACCCAAGGAGAAACAACCTGGGTGGTACTTCTTTCAGTCTCGATCTGATGACTGAAAACTCATCTAAGGTTCCCCTTCCTCTAACAAACATTGGAAGGAGAGATACTTCTTCATTCTGGAGAAGGATGGGAGTTTCATCCTTCAGAGGAGGTGGGTCCCCACACTCCCAGGATCATGCCATATTGGGGGCGGCCACAACGAGGAAATATATCTGTCGAGCCCCTTATAGATAGTGAGGCGAAGGCCAGGGTGAAGGTTGCTCGGGACTTCAAATCTAGATCATTCAGCTTCCTAGTGACCCCTCAGAGGCTGAGTTATTGGCTACTCAGCCCCGCTGCTCCCAATGAGGATCCTTTCTCCTTTTTATTTATTTTGTTAGTTTTCCATTCTTTCATCTTTAACTTTTATTTTACTTATTCCTAATTTGTTTATTTCGATCTTTAAATAGAATATTGCAAACGCCAAAAAAGGCCCACCTCAAAAAGGTATGGGCTCATCTTGCTGGTGATGCTGGGGCTGTTGGGGCCACTGTGGCCAAGAAGCCAAGAAGCCAAGAAATACCTCATCCTCACTTGCCAAAGCCTCGATGGCGAACATGATGGAGATCGATCCAGAGGATCCTCCACCGACGGGGACTACTCCCCTAGTGGAGACCCCTTCGACCACTCCCGATCGTGCCTACTGCCCCCAGCCTACCATCTACCCTCGACCCCTCAACTGCCATTGACCATTCTACTACTGGCCCCTCGGCTGTTGCTGGTCATGTTGGCCCTTTTTGCCCCGGGTCCCTCTGCATCTTCCTCCCCCAAGGAAATGTTGACCAATTTTAACATGGCCCGGGCAAAGATGGCAGCCTTTGTTGGGAACTTGAACCCCTTCCTAGCCGAAATTGGGATAGCTCCCCTAGCCAAGGACTTGATCATTGACCTTACTCGGGTAAAGAAGAATTATCTTTAGCTTTTCCATTTCATTTTTGTTTCTTGTTTTTGTTATAGCTTATTTCCTTGTATATTTTGTTTTACAGGCTTGTGCTCGGGCAATTCACCTGTCTGGCAGGTGTTACTAGCTTTAAACCCTCGCCACTACTGAAGGCAAGAAAAACTCAACCTTACACTCTAAACTTTTAAGGCAAGGCGAGGACTTGAAGAAAGCCAAGGCCGAATCTCAACGGGTCGTGGCCCAGTCCAAGGAGGAGGTGGCTAGCCTTATTGCTGACAGGGACGCAATTGAGAAGGAAAAAACCATGGCCGAGAGGGAGAGATCTCACGCTGAGGAGAAGATTAGGGATATGGAGGCTGCAAAAGAGAGGAGGGATGCAAATTCCCAGGCTTAAGCAGCCGAATCCTCAGCCAAATTGGCCAAGGATGAGCAGGAAGCGGTTGAGGGCTTCAAAGCCTCTCAGGAATTCAACCTTGAGACCACTGAGTATTATGCCAGTGGTTTCAATGCCATGAGGGCCTGAGCCACCGCCTTTTTTAACGAGATTGATTTCTTCTCCTTCATCTGGGACGACGATGAGGACGCTGAAGGCCCATCAGCCGAGGAAGGAAAGCTTGCCCCACCCCCTCTTAACTTTTATGTAATTCTTACTTTTCATGTACTCTTTTGTAAGAATGAACTTTCCTATGAATGAAATGAAATTTTTTTGAATGCCTTTGCCTTCGTCTGAATGAATGTTTACTTTTACTCCTGCCTCGGTCATTCTTTCTGAATGACTCCTTATTTTTATTCTGTAAAGTGTTGAAAGTTTCGGTCGGCCTTTCTAACTTTTAATGAATGAATATAATGTTTTTTTTCTGAATGATTGCTTACTCTTGAACCCTTAATTTTTCTAAGTGTTAAATGTCTCGGTCAGCTCTTACTTTTGATGAATTCTTCACGTTTTATATAAGTACTTAAGTTCCCGATCATGCTTTCTAATAGCCCTATCCCTGTTCTTGCTGACCAGACTATGAGGTAGTATAAATTACTAAGTGTTTGAAGTCTCGATCGGATTCTCAAACAATCCGACCGCCAGATCTTGAAATAATCTGGTAAGAATTTTTCAAAGTCCTTAGATTCTCGGTCGGCCTCTTTAAGTAGCCCAATCTTTGATCGATCTGTCTGGATCCTAAAGTGATTTGGTTATATATTTTACCTATTTTTAGGTCTCAATCGATCTCTTTAAGGCTTTGGTTGGATCCTTAGGTGATCCCATCATTCTTTGGCCGACT
>JAUTBS010174611.1:0-12031 GCA_032361285.1 Aequorea victoria | reverse complement strand
TTTATACTTATTTTTAAGATTTAAAAAAACTTACGATACACGATACGATTCGATACACGATACGAAAAATTAAAAAATGATTCCCGATTCGATACACGAGTTGACAACTATGCCTATAAATATGAGTCCTATTGTACATTACGGTTAAACAACCAAATGAGAGTCGTCTTCTCAGCTTGAGAAAGAGAGGTTAGAGAGGCAGAAAGAAGAGATGCTCTAGATTCAGAACGATGTAATCTTTATTTGTATATAATGGATTCAGATCTCTCAGCTTGTAGATGTAGCCGGTTAGCCGAACCACGTACATCTTTGTGTTGTTCTTGATTGCTATTATTTGCTTTATTTAATTCTTTACTTATATTGTTGGTGTTTTCGTCTCAGATTTCTCTATTGTTCTTGATTTGGATCATAGGTCTTGTTTATGGGCATCGCTTTCACAGCCCAACAATTTGTATCAGAGCATACGGTTGTAGCAGTTGATTATTCGTTAGCGATAAAGAAGATGATCACCAAATATGAAGTCGAGAAATTCAACGGTAAGAACAACTTCTCGTTGTGGCAACGACAGATGAACGATCTGTTGATCTAGCAGGGGATCTCCAAGACACTGCTCGGCAAGGCTAAGAAGCCTGAGAGGATGAGCGAAGATGATTGGGAGGATCTGGATGTAATAGTGGCGAGCATCATTTGCCTGAATTTAGGCGACAGGTGTTATTCATAACATCCTAAACAAGGAGTCGACAGAGACGATCTGGCAGAAGCTGGAGGATCTAGACATGAAGAAGAATTTGACCAACAAATTGTACATGAAAAATAAGTAGTATGGACTGGAGATGAGAGAAGATACAAATCTGTTAGAATATTTAAATGTGTTTAATATGCTCATTACACAATTGTCAGGATTCGATGTGAAAGTTGAGGATGAGGATAATGTGATCTTACTCCTAGCATCACTACCGTCTCTCTATAATCATCTTGTGACTATCCTGATGTACGAGAATGAGATACTGAAACTTGAGAAAGTGACCAGTGCTCTCCTGACACATGAAAAGATGGAGATGATGATCCGCATGCATAAAACTTGGTTGTGGAAATGTCAGAACCAAATCGAGGCAGGAGCAACAGTAGATCAAGAAAATGGCATTCTAATAGCAGTCAGTAGACTGGTAAAAGAGATGTGGAATGTTTTTATTACCACAAAACTGGTCACTGCAAGAGTCAGTGCCAGGAATTGAAGAGGCACATAGAAGAAAAGAGAAAGGAGAAGAAAGTGACGTTAGATTCTGTCAGTTATGTAGGAGATTCACCAGACAGTGAGGTAGACGCAGATGCACTCTCAGTACTTTCAGTTTTTTCAGATATTCATTTTTTGTCAGATGCATGTATTTTAGATTTTAGATACTCTTATCATATGTGTCTTAACAAAGATTGATTTGAAACCTATAAGCCCTGTAATAGCGGTACAATTCTAATGGAAAATAATATAGCATGCAAAGCCATTGGAATAGGTATAGTCAGAATAAGGATGTTTGACGGGATCGTCAAGGTTTTAAGTAATGTCAAACATGTTCTAAGGCTAATGAAAAGTTTAATTTCTTTGGGGTGCCTTGGATTCTTTGGGATGTGCGTACACGGGAAAATGTAGAGTAATGAAGATCAGTAATGATTCACTTATGATCATGAAAAGGCAGAAAACTAGACGTCTCTACAGATTGGTAGGGAGCGTAGTGGTAGGTGGAGCTACACCTATAGTACCAACACATTCAGGCGACTGTAACAGGAGTTCAGAACAGTAGCAGAAGCGGCTAAAAGAACAGAGGCATAATACAGTTGTAAAGGGCAAAGAGAAAATGACCTACAAAGCACCAATCAGGTAAGGCTTTGAAGACACATCCAATTTGGTGTAATCACAGTTAGTGAGGATTCTACTTGAGATAGGAAAGCTGTAAGAAGTCCAGGTAGGATGAAAAGGTTAACAGTTGAGTCAAAGAAGACGGAAAAGGTGAAGCGCGAATACCCGAAAAAGAAGTGCAGTTTTGGAGAACGCCAGTAAGTCTCTACAAGAGTGGACTGTATTTGTGCCAAGGTGGAGATTGTTGGTTGTGGCCCAAACCCAGAACGTCCAGATGCAGCAGAGAACGTCTAGACGCGCGTCCGGATGCAAAACAGAAAATGTTCGGATGTAATCGAGCAGTAGGCTCGTCAGGTGACCAACATCCAGACGCCGCCGCGGAAAGTTGTTCCCGAAATTAGGGTTTCGGGCTATTTTTAGAGTTTTCCTCTTTCCCTATAAATCTAAGGGCCCTATTGCTTATTTGTATAGAGTACACATTAGCCGTTCCAGAGAGAAAAGAGGCTTAAGAGGTAAAGAGTGAGAGTTGTAATCCTTGATTGATATTAGTGGATGTAGATCTCCCAGCCCGTGGATGTAGGCGGATCACCGAACCACGTATATTCTTGTGTTCTTTCTTATTCTTATTTGCGTTCTTTGATTCTTTACTTATATCGTTGGTGCATTAGTCTCGAATTTTTTATTGTCGTGCTAAGACTTTGTCAAAGACGATTAGTACTTAATTAAGATATTCTATGCCGGATCTTAATTATGATAATATTCTTGATGATCTCGTTAGTGCCTGTAGCCTAACGAATCAAAATAGATTCAAATAATAATTCTTTAATCAATATATAAATCGGTGCTACGAGTTTAGAGTGAATTCAAAACCCTAAGTCTTCTCACCATCTATCTTCATTTACTTAGTTTAATCTTTATTTAGCTTTTCTCTCAAACAATTCAAACTCATTTTCAGAACTATTATAAGAATTGATCCAAAAAAAATTATCAACTCAATTTTCATATCCATGAGGACCGACACCCTACTTACTACTATTCGACTCGAATAGAGGATAAGTTAGGTTTTTAATTCATTTGTAGAAACTTCTTTCGAGAGCGAACATTCGGCAGGCTTTTGGCTCTGAACTGGATGTAGTGAGATGGAGGTTGGCTTCGTTAGGGATTTTCCATGTCAGATCCTTTTACCAGGCTTTGTGCGGGACGAATGGCTTATCGTTCCCTTGGAAGGCTATTTGAAATACTAATGCTCCATTCAAAGTAGAAATTTTGTAAGGTGTGCGGCGCAAAACAAGATCCTCACTCTTGACAACTTCTTTGGAGGAAAATTATCATAGTTAATTGGTGTTGCCTATGCTAGAGGGATGGGGAGTTGGTACCTCATCTACTCATTCACTGTCCGGAAGTTTGGAAGCTGTTATCCTCAGTTGTTTCTTTTTTTGGGTTCTCCTGGGTCTACCATAGTTCGGTGAGCGACTTTCTTGTGGGTTAGCATGGAGCTAAGGTTGGAAAAAAGCGGAGAAAGATTTTGTCTCACTCCCTATTGCTTGTTGTGGATTGTTTGGCGGGAGAGGAATCACCGACTTTTTAAGGGTATTGAGAGTCTTTTCCTTAAGCTTAAAAGTAGTTTAGTGTACACTTTATATAGTTTGGATATGTTGTGTTATTCTTCACTTGACCAATTTTTCGATTTGGTGTAGCTTTTTGATGCATATGGAAGTGTATAGGGCCTTTTCTCTTGTTGGCTATTTTTGTAATCGGGTGGCATTCCCTTTATGCTTTTTTATATATCCTTCTTACTTATAAAAAAAAAATGGAGAGTTGCACTCAGATCAACCGAACTGATTCTTTAATTCAGATTTACTTGGGTATGATTATCAAATCTGAATCGAATTGTGAATCGTTTTTAAAAAATAATCAACTTTGAATTATGAACCGCAAGATTTACTTCATTTTATAATTTATAAATAATATATAATTATGCGTAAGCACATATAAAATCCTGTATATAGTGCCTAATTACTTTGTTCTTATTTATTTGAAAGCAATGATTGTACTTAACCAAAAAGAATGATCGGAATAGTTGTACATTTTTATTTTTTACGCTTGAATTGTACACTTCTACTTGGTTAAGAACTAAATTGATATGAAATGCTGAACTGAGAAATGATATGAACTTATTGAATTTAAGTGAACATATAGTACTTAGCAGAGTAGAATGGTGAGAAAGAATTCATGTAGCCGACCCCAATTGATTGGGACATAAGACTTAGTTTGGTTTGGTTTAGTTTGATTAGGCTCTTGTAATCTCTTCTCACCTCTCCCCCTATCAAGTGAAAGGGAAGGAGTATTTATATAGGAAGGGGAAGCTAGATGCTAGTTAAGAATATAACACATGTCCCGAAGGGAGCAGAAATCTTATCACACTAGAACATGGTCCAATAGGAATGTGATAAGTGACGAGGCTTTACTAGACTAAAATTTGGTCAAATAACAATGCAATTGGTATCTTAAATGGGTAACTGACAAGAGCCTTGTTTTAGACACATATCATCAAGTGATAAAACAAAGTAAATAGTTGTTTGAAGGATTGACACATGTACAAATATTTTTAATGAGTGTCAACGGATAATTGGTAGATTTAATGATCCAATCAATTCCTAACACTTATGGTTGAAAAATTGGCCTGTTTAAATCTTTGAACTCAAGATGATATGCTCCCCATTTCTTGTAAGAAGACCAAGGTGGATGTGTATACAAGTTATGTAGTCAAGGGGTGCACACTAACCTTTTTTGGTTAGTATATCTCTAAGGCGGGACCTGTTTGATATATATTAAGTACCTTTCATCAATAGGAGATAGGTCGACCATTGTAAATTATGTATGAGCTGGGAGATTACCTCAATCATCAAAGTTATGTCTAACCGAATAAAATCTCAACCAGTGGGAATCATGTTTAAGGCGGGAAATTATATCAATCGTAAGGTTATATATGTGCGGGAATACTAGTCTCAACCAACAAGCTAATGAGAGCCATGGTAATGCTACGGAGACTCTCATAACTTAACCTTTCTTGAGGATATAAGACTTGATAATCTGAAGGAGATGACACTAGGTGTTGGAAGCCATATCCTTAATTCTTATTGTAGTCTCCAGATGCTTAGAAAATATCTTTTTTATTTTTGTTTTTTGTAATCATATGTTAGAGAGATTAATTTGAAAGCCTTGAGAAAGCACCGTAGATCCAAGATGCTGAAACCATTTTGCCACTTTAGGCATGGTGATAGCCTTTCTGAAGGTGGCTAAAACTTGACTAAGCATAGAATTATGTGTTTTTTTTTCTTTTTTTTTTTAAAGGTTGCTTTTTGAAATAAAGTGTCACGGTAACTTACCTTGCATTTTTACAAGCTCAATGTTAACTCATTAGATTTTTATAACAAGTGTAAGGTTTTCTTTCAAATCTTTCTTTCTTAGCGAAAAAACGTTCATTTTCGAATTTTGTACTAAAACTGAAAAATCAGATTTGGAAATACTTGGATTTCGAGATTTTAATTAGATTCAAATGGTGTTATTTCTCTTATTTTCATTAAATAACTTAATAAAAGTAAATGGAAAATAAACTCTTTCATTTTCGATCTCATTTCCTGAAATGTTTTTGATAGGTGCCTAAATGGGCACCTCTAAGCCCTTTAAAATACACTAGTTAGTTCAACTACTTATTTTATTTATATACTTTTAGTGTTTTTAATAATTTCAGGCACTTGAGAAGTATTGAAACTAAAAAGAAGTGAAAAAGAAGCAAAAATCTAAAATTTGTGAATCACCGTCTGGACTCCACCCACCACCACCGTCCTGACAGGCCACTCGAGAGCAGAAATTTTTGTTTCAGCATCCCACTCCCATACATGTGCAGCGGTTCGACATGCATGCGTCAATGGGTTGCCTGTTGATGTTTGACTCTAGTTAGTTTGTTTGGTGCGATGGCGACTAGTTCAATGAAGGGTCCGAGGATCTGTTGAATTTCAAGTATTCAGTTTTACCAATAATGTTTGTTTCGAGAAATATATCGATCAAACTATGCTTCAACCTCGGATCGTTGGTGAGTCCAGACGGAAATCAACAGAATGTTGTTTTTTATCCCTTCGAAGTTCTGTTTTCTTCACATATTGTAGGCCACTTATATTACAAGTATAAGTGTTCTACTTAGAAGAGGAGCATGATTATGGAGCAAACTTTACACTTAGACAAGGATTAGAATAAAGACTAACAAAAGTCAACAAAAGAGGCTCCAATGGCTGCAATATTTTGTCCTACATAGTCCACAAATCTGAATCATTATCCTAGGGAGATATGGAAGGGACTTGTAAAAGATATGGGGAGTGGACATTAATTGAGGAGGAGACTTTTTAGAGGGAGAACGACTATAAAAGAAAGGAAAGAGTTCAGATTTTAGGAGAGTTTTTAGGGTGAAAGTTCTATCTTTGCAGAAACTTAGAAGCAATGCTCAAGTGAAGAAGTTCAAGGCACATCCATGGTGTTCATACTTCATCTTTTTCCCCCCCTCTCTCTCTCCCGAGTGACTAAATTCTTTTTTTTTCTTATGGTAAAGATGAAACTCTAATTAAGTAACTTCAGTTATTGTATTGTATTTCGGAATAATGTTACTTTAATCTATGGTTGTATAATTTTAAGATTTTTGGTTTCAATCCATGTTTTGATAAGTTCAATCTAACTATTGTATTTGTTTTCTGTGATTTCAAATGCAATGGTTAAACAACGGTGTTAGTGTTTTGTGATTAAGATTTGAGATAGAATATGCTAAGACAGGACGAATTGTACTAAGACTTTGTTGAAGACAATTCGTGCTTAGTTAAGATATTCTATATCGAATCTTGGTCATGATAATGTTCTTGATGACCTCAGTAAAGCTTGTAGCCTAATGGGTCGAGTTAAATTCAAGTAATAACTCCTCAATCAATATATTAATCGTTGTTGCAAGATTAGGGTTGATTTAAAACCCTAAGTTCTCTCTCTATCGATTTCGTAAAATATAGTTGTAATCTTTACCTAGTTCAAGTTCCGTTAGTTTAGTTCACCAATCACAAATCATTTTTAGAATTATAAGAATTAATCAGAGAAGCTTATCATCTTAGCCTTTTTGTCCCTGAGGATCGACATCCTACTTACTACTATTCTACCCGAATAGAGGTTTAGTTAGGTTCTTATTCGTTTGTTAAAACCTCTTTTGAGAGCGATCAATTTTTAATGAAAATAAACTGTGTTGTGCAGCGAAGCCGTTATAGCCTAGAAACATGGGGTGGCACCCCCCCGCAGGCGCCATAGGATGGTGCCATGGGGGGTGGGGGGGCTTATGAGACATCATGGAGAGTCACTATAGTGAGGTGCTATAGCGTTGTGCCACAGGGTGCCGTTATGGGGAAGTGATATAGAGTTGTGCATGGAGTTAACGTGCTTCTATATTTAGTCAATATTGAGGTGCTACCCTACTTAAGCCAAAGATTGAGGTGCATCCGTACATACAAAGATTGAGGTGCTTATAAGAGCTTATAGTGTATACGCAAGCATGGCTTCTATGCATGGAAAGATATGTGATAGCTGTAGCTTCAGCATATGCGCTGTTATGCCTCTTGATTTAACTATTTCTCATGGCCATGGAGCTTTTGTCTTGTATGTATCATAAATGACATATTCATGCAAAGCACGAGGTGTCACAATACCTGTATCTAGTGTTCAAAGTCTGACATGTGTCAATAAAGCACGAGGTGGCAAGCACAAAGTAGCAAGTACGAGGTGGCAACGTGCTTGTTTTTGTCGGGAAGTGTTCATGGCCAATTCCTTTTACACTAATGGCTTCATGTGTACTGTACGGGTTGCCAATATGAGCAGCGAGCTTTTTCCGTTGTCAACAATAATAGTTGGAAAATAAATAAAGACAAATAGTTTGTGACAAATATGCCATGGTAAAATTACTTACTAATTTATATCCATGGTCATACACATTGATATGCATAAGCATATATATTATTGTATTCATGACGTGTCCTAAAAATTTGTTGGTAAACATATATTTATTGTCATTCCCTTTCTGCATCCGTGCTTCTTAGATTAGCTCAACTTTACCGGAATAAACAATGTCTAGCCGAGCTGCAGAGAGAGGAGGTGGGCACTATACTGTCATAAAATGATGTGGGAAGGGTGTGGGGAGCACTATCCTACAAGCTGTGAGCCCAAGATAGTCATATGACAGGGTGGTCAGTGGGCTTTAACGGTTGGTTTCCACTAGTTTTGTGTTGATTATTTGGTAAAGAAAGTTTTAAGGTTTTCTATTAGAAAGGGTGGGGTTTTATCTTGGATAATGAATAAGTAAGAAAAGAGAACAAGTTTGGAAATGAATAAGTAAGAAAAGAGAACAAGTTTGGAAGTCTTCTGAGCCTGTTAACGGTCCCCCAGGAACATTAACCAAGGGCTGGATTTGTTTGTTTTTGGTGCTAAGGTTGAAGGTATGCAAAAGATTTAATTGGGCTTTTAAGCATGGGAGGGAAATCAATCTCTCAATTCTAGGTTTGGGATTCAAAAGGCTGAAAATTGTAGAGTTGAAATGAAGAATATAGAATAAGAGTCGGCTAAGCATCCTACTTAGGCTTAGTGTTGCATCCTACATTACCAAGTCCATCTTCAAAGCTCTAAAGTTCCTCAAAACTCATCTCTCCATCAAATTAGAAGGATTACACGTTTTTATATAGGCTTCAAGAGCTCCTAGTTGTAATAGGACTTGACTTCTTATTTGGAGATTGAGACTTGACTTTGATGACTTACCTAAAACCGGCTAAAAAACTAAGAAAAGTCCAATTAGATATATTGGCCCAAATCGTGATCCATGGTAAACTATTATAGGCCATATCTAGGAAATTCCAGAATACCAAAATACCCGTCGTCAGCCTATGAGAACTGACAATCAGAATACTTAACCTTAAAAAATGACATGTATAAAGAAGATTTTGGAGATCAAAATTCAGTTAGATGGGTCCCTAGTTGATGTGTCTCGAAACAACTTATTCCTAAACTTTGTGGCAGTCCTTAAATCTGCTGTTCTTAATCTTTTCTGTTGTCTGAATCGAGTACAAGTCTCGCTGACGAAGGTTTATTGACTAATATAATATTTTTATGAATATATGTATGAGGTATTAAACCATTGAAGTACAAATTCTCCTTCATTCCTTGTAAAGTAAAACAATTCACCAAATGCACTATAATGATCTTAGGTCTGCCTTCCATTAACTCTTACCACTCTATGCTGTTCTCACACATATTAAAAGAAATTTACCTTCTTCTTTCCCATGATATAATGTTTTTAACCTAAATTTTTTACGAGTAATTATTTGGGCAGTGGTAATTCATCAAGGAATGTCTTGTGGAGCATGTTAATGTGTGTTTTCTCAGTAATTTGAAACGTCTTCCCACATTCCTGCACTGCTGCTCTCATAATATTTAGCTACTGAAATTATTGTTGGCTTCCCTTGGAAACAGTGCTGGGATTACTGATGGCTTTTCCATGTGTGGTGGTGATTTTGTTGAAGTCTACAGCGATCCAAGCCAAGTAGGTAGGAGTTGTAGTATGACTTGTTAGTTTTTCTTCTTATTTTGTTTGAGCATAAAATTTTGTGGTCAAAAACAAAAAAATTGTGACACATATATACTGCAAGATCATTCAATGTTTTGATAACTAATAATTGATAACTTTTTTGTATTGTGCTCCGTGTAGTTTCACACAGGAAGCCTGTGAGATGGAAATCTCATGGAGTTTCATCACTTTTAATATTGTTTCTGGACTATGTTCTTTCTATTTTCTTTTTGGTAAGTTGTATACTCTATTGCTTTTTATCCCAAGAAACTTGTTTACATTTATACATTTTCATTTTCTAGAAGTAAATATTGGAGCTAAAGTTGTACTATGCATGAGTATGACTTGAAGAGTTCTCACTACAAATTTGGTGTCCATCTCTAAATTTATCCCACTGCCACTCCTTTTTTTTGGGTCGCGGTCAGTGGGAATAGAGAGTGGCACTTTTATCACACTCTCTCTCTCCCACGGAAACACATATTGAGTGGGAATAGAGAGGCAATTTTATTTCTCTCTCTCTCTCTCTGTGTATATATATATAAAGAGAGGCAGAAAGAAGAATGGATGAGTTTGTAAAACTAAATTTGTAGTTAAGTTATTTTTGGCATAGGAGTTTTCTTTATCAATACTGAAGAAAATATTATTAAAAGAATAAAGGGGGAGAATACAAAAGGGGAAAGAAAGATACAAAGTTCACCAAAATAAGAAAAAATGGAGTGATATAACTATAACTCACAAGTGGCTCTCCGATCTCTAGAAATCGAAAACAAATTTATCACCTTAAAGGGAGAAGATACCGAAGCCCATAGGAAGGAAGATAAATAACAAATCTTCTCCCATAAATCTACTTCATCTTCAGCCTTGTGACCTTAAAGGAAGAAGATACTAAAGCATAGAGGAAGATAAATAACAAATCTTATCCAATGAATCTACTAAATCTTCAGACCTATCACCCTTAAAGGGAAAAGATACTGAAACACAGAGGAAGATAAGTGTGGGTATCTGTACATCCCTCCCCCACATGGCACCTTAGAATCCACGGACCACCTATCACCAATAAATTTTATGAATAACCTCGCAGGTGAGCCACAAGCCACCTGCTCCATGCTTGCCTTTGAGCAAGCATCCTCTGTGGCTCAGCTCCATACTTACCTACGAGGCATCCCTATGCCTCCACCACCAACATGGTATCCTAGGTTGGGAGCAGGATCTAGGCACCTCTGCTCGGGACAAAAGAGGTATGTGTCTTGAATCCTAGAGTTTCATCACTTTTAATATTGTTTTTGGACTATGTTCTTTTTTTCTTTTTCTTATTGTAAGTTGTATACTCTATTGCCTTTTATCAGAAGGATCTTGTTTACATTTATACATTTTTGTTTTTTAGAAGTAAATATTGGAGCTAAAGTTGTACTTAGGCATGATTATGACATGAAGAGTTCTCAATACTAATTTGGTGTTCATCTCTAAATCTTTCCCACTACCACTCTTTTTTTGGGTTGTAAGGGCAGTGGGAATAAAGAGAGGCACTTTTATCACACACACACAACCCTACATATATATATATATAAATAAATCAATAAAGAGAGAGAGAGGTAAAAGGAAGAAGGAATGAGTCTCTAGAACTAAACTTTCTGCTTAAGTTAATGTTGCCATAGGAGTTTTTTATCAATAGTGAAGAAAATATGATTAAAAGAATAAAGGGAGAAAATACAAAAGAGGAGGAAGATATAAAGTTCACCAAAATAAGAAAAAATGGAGAGCAAACTAGAAATCACAAGTGGCTCTCCAATCTCTAGAAATCAAAAACAAATTTATCACCTTAAAAAGGGCGAGAAGATATCGGAACCCAGACGAAGATAAATAACAGATCTTATCCCATAAATTTACTAAACTTGCAGCCCTATCACCCTTAAAAGGAGAAGATACTGAAGCCCAGAGGAATGTGAGTGTGGGTATTTGGATATTCCTTCCCACATGGCTCCGTAGAGTCCACAAATCACCTATAAAGACTTCGAGCTACCTCGCTGGTGAGCTACGGGCCACCTGCTCCGTGCTTGTCTCTGAGCAAGTAGCCTCCGCAACTCAGCTCCATACTTGTCTACGAGACATCCCTTCGCCTCCACCACCAACATGGTATCTTAGGTTGGGAGCAGGGCATAGGCACCTTCCTTTGGGATAAAAGAGGTATGTGGCTTGGAGGCTCGAGTTTCATCACTTCTAATATTGTGTCTGGCCTATTTTATTTTGTTTTTGGTAAGTTGTATATTTTATTGCTTTTTATCACTTGAAACTTGTTTACATTTCATTTTTGTTTTTTAGAAGTAAATATTGGAGCTAAAGTTGTACTATGCATTAGTATGACTTGAAGAGTTTTCACTACACATTTGGTGTTCATCTCTAAATCTTTCCCACTATCACTCCTCTTTTTTTGGGTTGGGGCAGTGAGAATAGAGAGAGAGGCAAGGAATAGAGAGAGGCACTTTTGTTACTCTCTCTCTCTCTCTCTCTCTCTCTCTCTCAGACACGCACATATATATACA
>JAUTBS010174500.1:0-12033 GCA_032361285.1 Aequorea victoria | reverse complement strand
TTCTGCCTCTCTGACACAGAATCTTTAAAAATGTCATAGGAGTTCAAAAATACATTTTTGGGTCCAACCAAAAATCTCACATGTTAATAACATGATAAAATAACTCTATTTGAAACATAGTTTCAGTTAGGCCTTGTTTAGCTAGCACAAACAATCTGAGATTGGGTCTTTAAGTTCACAGTTTTGTCCTTTTCTTGAGGTTCCTTACTCCCTTTTTCTTTTCTACCCTCTTACCCATGCAATAATTATTTTTCTCCAACTTAAAATCACTTTTCATGTTATTTTATACATTTCTACTAATTTTTTCATAGATCTCTATTTATTTCTCCACCATGATCTTGAATCAAGAAAGTTCATTTTTCTTAGATTCAAGATCCTTCTCCTTCTTTCATGTTCATATCTTCTTTTTATTTTAAGAGGGAAGAGAGGTGTGAGATGATTTTAGATTTTTAAAGACAAGATTTAAGAAATTCTTACTTGATATTTTCTTGGTTAGAGGATGAAGAACTCAAGTTTTAAGTTCCTCATTTTTTCTCATTTCTTTTTTTTCTTTTTTTTCTTCCTTCTTCTTTCTTCTTTCTTCTTTTTCACTTTTTTTTTCCTTATCCTTTCTATTCTCCTAGGAGGGGCAACGAAATTTCTAGTGAGGGAAAGACTTGAGCTTTCTTTCTTTCTTTCCTTTCTTTTCTTCTTTCTTCTTTTTCACTTTTTTTTTTCTTCTCCTTTCTCTTCTTCTAGGAGGGGCAACAGAATTTCTAGTGAGGGAAAGACTTGAGCAAATAAATTTTTATGTTGGGAGAAGCCTCCTATTTATAGGTAAAGATTCGAGGTGAAAAGATCATTTTACCCCTCATTTAGTTTCCATCTAACTTCCAATTTAATTCTTGTTCTTCCAATTTGATTCCAATCCAACTAAATCTTGGGCTCTAAGACTTCTAATACTATGTTTGGATTCAATAATTTATTTTTCTTAGGCCTTAAGACCTTGTTTGATTTATTGAGAAACATGTTTCCTAATTATGTCACATCACAACTCCTCTCCTCTCATTATTCTCTCATGTGCTTACACTATTCCTTGAAGATTTTTTGGAGCATTGATGATGTGGGAAATTTATTCTTTCAAGCAACCATCATTTTTATCTTTTCCTTTCTCTTTCCTTTTTTTTCTTTTCTTTTTTCATCAAAGTGTCACATCACCCTTCCCTCCTCTTGGGGATTTTGGTTCATCCCTTCTAGAAGCTTTATTTTATTTATTTTATTAATTCATGAGATTAAAATTCACTTTAGACTCAAATTAACTTTATTTGGGTCAAATATTAAGTTTTGGGCCTAACTTTGATTTGGGCTTATAATTAAATCAATTGGGCCATTAATAAATTAATTGGGCTCAAATAATTATTTATTTTGGACCCCCATAATGTTTGGCTCAAAGTCTTAATTAAATTTTCCTATTGAACTTCTTAAAGTTTGGGCCTCATTTAGGCCTTCCATGACTTTTTTTCTTTTGAACTCTCAAATTGAGTTATTTGATTTGTGATTTTATTGGGCCTTTATAGTTGGGCTTAGTCTCATCTTTTACCCAAATTTGTATTCAAAATTTTGGGCTTTAGGAGTTCCTGGGTCTTACTTTGGTCCGTTTCGATTTCTTTGCCTTTTTCGCCTTTCGTAGGATTTTCTAATTTGAATGTTTTAAAATCTCTTTGTTTAAAATATATTTAAACTTTGTTCATAAGGTTCGAATGTCATTCCTCAAAACGTAACGCCTTTATTCTAGGTTTAGTGCTTAAGGTTTGTGTTATGAAAAGGTGAGGTGTCACATGCCACCCTGTGGTGACTCTATGTTCGATGATTAGATCTAATGGGCCGAGGCTGCCCCAAGTATTATGATTTCTGGCACCTGCACCCAGGTTGTTCCTGTGGTTGTTGTTGATGATTTTCTACACATATATTGATGATCATATCATTATTCCATTATTATTATGTTGAAATGTTTATGCGCGAATTATTACTTTTAACATTATTATGTCCTGGTTATATTGTTGACATTTTTATGCGATGAGATTGTTGTGAAAACCTCTGATGTCCAATTGAGATATATGTTGATGACTCGTCTTGATATCGAGATCACGAGAAAAAACATGAATATTTTAATATATGTTGGTGACTCGTCTAGATATCAATATCATAAGGAAATTATGAATATTTTGACAAGAAGAAAATATGGGTTGTGTTATCACCCTTTTCGATTATGTTATGTATCTCGCACTATGATTATGTTTGAAGTACAAAATTATTTGAATTCTCTACTTTTGAACTGTATATTATTATGCATGCTTTCATTCACCAACTTTAGCTAACGTTGTAAATATAACATTTCAAGTAACTAATGATGAGGCTAGATGATGAACTCGGTAGTTTCGTTGTATCCAAGAATAAGACCTCTTAGGACATACATTTCACTTCTGCATTGATATAACATTATATGATTATGAGTTGTTGAGACAATATATTATTAAGATATTATGGATTGTTTGTCCCACATTGATTATTATGGATTTTAATTGATTAAATCTCATATATTTTGGTATTTTTTAGCATATTGTTAGCTAATAGAATGATTAAGGCTTTCTTGGTTCATTAGGCCAAGGCCCATGATCCAAGGTCGATCACCTTTCCCAAATTGGGGTGTGACAAGTTTAGTATCAGAGCAAGAAGTTTAAAAAATATGTTGCATCATGTCATTTAGTAGAGGTTCGAATCCCCAGAATTCTATGTTATGAGTTCTTGTGAATAGATTGATTAAACATTTTCTTATATCTGTTCGTATTTGATATTGATCAGTAATATGGCTCACCCAAGACGTAATATGAGCTCTAGGTATGCGATTACGGAGGATGCACAAGGGAAGCATACCCCTAGCACTACTCCAGTAGCCCCAGATGTTATAGAAACCCCAGTGGCTCCAGTAGCCCTAGCTTTTCCGATAGCACCAGATGTTTCAGAAGTCCCAGCTGCCCCAATTGCTGAGGGAACTCTTCAGCCTCTCCAATCCTTGGTGAGCATGATTGTTGGGCAGCAATATCAACCAATGGTGGTTAGTAGGGATGAAAGAAAAATCGAACAAACCGAAAAAGCTGATCAAACCGATCAAAAAAATCGATGTATAGTCGGTTTTTACAAAAGAAATGGTCTGTTCGATTTTGAAATAGATAATTTTTTTTAAGTCGGTTCGATTCTCGGTTTTATATAATAAACCGACCGAAGTAAACCGAACTGACCGATGCTCATATTCGTAACTCACGTAACAGTGTAACACAGTAAGACACTCCGTGACTCCGAAATCCCTAAGACCCTAACTCCCAAAATCATTTCTCCTCTGAGTCCTCTCCTCGTCTTCGCATCGCAGGTGCCGCGCAGCTACTCAGCTAGGGTTGGGGCCTTGGGGCTTCGTCTTCAACCTTGGGGCTTCGTCTTCGACAGTGTCACAGTGGTCTTCGTCTTTGACCTTGGGGCTTTGTCTTCGACCTTGGGTCTTCGTCTTCGACAGTGGTCTTCATCTTCTCGTCTTCGTCTTCGTCTTCGACGATGGTCTTCATCTTCATCTTCGACGGTCGTCTTCGACAGGACTTCATCTTCAGTTCTTGTGTTCGTAAGTTCTGTGTTTGTAAGTTATTTCATTTGATTCATGAATTTGATGATTTGATCTAGTTTTTTTTTTGATAAGTAACGAACTCATACTATTGAATCTTGAAAAGCAAACATTTTCTTTTATAACACTTGGAGATGTTTGACAAAATGACAGGAAGAGATTTTGTAGTTATGATGTTTGACAAAATGATAAGCAAAACTTAAGACTTGGTCTTGTAAGTTGTAACATCACTGTTCAGTTGTTCACAATCGGAAGTAGCGACTGTAGACTTGGTCTTGTAACATCCCGGTGCATCTACTCTGACACTCTCAAATTATTTTCTCTGTCAGATAAAATCTCATGTCTTAGAAATGGAGACGAATCATAGAGCATGATGCTATCACTACAATTTACTTGGAAGGAATTTTATATTTTTATATATTTTTTTGCTTTGAACTTGTGTGACATGAGATGGCTTTGGTAGAACTACAGCATTCATGTTGCACTTAATAGAGTTTTAGTGCATGAGTGCCATTTATCCGTTGTACTAATTTTAGTTATAATTGTTATTTGAATTGTGTTGTGTTGTTTCAGTGTTTTGTGTTATTTGAATTGTGAACTGTAGGATTTTGTGTTATTTCAAATAACACTAAATAGGTTATTTGAATTAACCTATTCAAATAACACTGAAACAGCGCTTTGAATTAACCTAATAGTGCACAGTGCCTTGTTTTAATTATGTTATTTGAATTGTAATGAACAACAACAGTCCACTTGTTTTGTGTTATGCAGTGAAATATGTTATTTGACCGCAGTTGAATTGTGGACTGCAGTTGCAGTTGCTGTTATTTTGTTTTGTGTTATTTATGTTATTTGAACTGTTATTGTAGTGATTCTAGTAAAGATTTGACGATGTTAGATAAAACCGATCGAACCGACAGAACCGATCGAAAACCGATTACTTCTGTTTTATGTCACAGTCGGTCTGTTTCAATTTTCTTAAATGCAAAATCGATGAGTTCGGTTCGGTGCAAAATATGATCGAAAAACCTACTAAACCAAACCGATTACACCCCTACAGAGTAGCATCATCCGCTTATTATTTAAAGATGCAAAATCTTTAAAGATTTGAAAAATAAATCTCGTTCCTCCATCCTCGATACGCTTTCTATTTGTCTATATAAAGGGTTTAGGGTATTGAGGACTGAGTGCACCACTGAAGACTAAGAAAGAGTAATGGTGTATGAGATAGAGCTCTGTCTAGCCTGGGCAATCATTTCTCTTCTTGTCGTACACTTCACCCTATTTCAACGTCCCCCGTGGTTCGGTTATGATTCGAACCCAGAGAGAGTGACCAAGATTTATGCTGCGTGCGCGATCGCATTCCTGGTATACTTGTTCTTCCAAGCCTTCTTTGAAAAAGAAGTGGAAACATAATATATCTGAAATCATATTTGTCTGAGTGGGTGGTGAGCTACAACAGAAGGTGTCAGAAGTGAAGTGACGATGTGTTCTTCTTTTGTGTTTGTATTATTTTATTTATTTATTGTTTTTAATTAATGCATGAGAAGAACCAAAATCAAAGAAATAAAATGGTTACCCCCATGTTAAAATGAAACATTGACCTCAATGTGAAACCAAAACGATAGTAGGGGACACAAGAACTACAATAGGAATGGGGAAGTGGGATCTAACAAATCGATGGAATCGATGACGGCACCATCAGTGATGCCTTCCATGTAAGGTTTTAAACGTTGACCTTTAACCTTGAAAATTGTACCATCACGTGGATTGCGAATGGCAACAACACCATGATCAAACACCTGGGTGATGACATATGGGCCGTTCTAACGAGAGCAGAGTTTACCGGAAAAGAGACGTAATTTGGAATTGAAGAGCCACACTTTTTGATTAGGCACAAAAGATTGGGGACGAATGTGTTTATCATGAAAAGTCTTGTTCTGCGCCTTTAAAAGTCTGGAGCTTTCGTACGCGTCATTATAGAGTTCCTCCAACTCACTGAGTTGGAGTGTTTGGATGAATCCAGCTGCGGCCATATCAAAGTTGAATCTTTTGATGGCCCACATCGCTTTGTGCTCAAGTTCAATCAGTAAATGGCATGCCTTGCCAAAGACTAGGCGATATGGTGACATTCTGATGGGTGTTTTGTACACTATCCTGTATGCCCATAGAGCATCATTAAGTCAGAGGGACCAATCCTTACGATCTGGTCAGACGGTTTTCTTAAGAATCTGTTTGACCTCACGATTGGAAATTTCAACTTGATCACTAGTTTGCGGGTGATAAGGTATGACAACCATATGGGTAATGGAGTATTTACGGGTGAGTGCTGCGAAAGAATGATTGCAAAAGTGTGTGCCTCCATCACCAATGATCGCTCGTAGAAAGCCAAATCGACTAAAGATGTTGATTTGCAAGAATTTGAGAACCACTTTATGATCATTGGTTTTGGTGGCAATCGCCTTGACCCACTTTGAGACATAGTCAACTGCGACTAGAATGTACTCATATCCAAATGAAGAAGGGAAGAAACCCGTGAAGTTAATACCCCATACGTCAAAGATTTCGAATATCAAGATAGGGTTGAGAGGCATTATATCCTGGTGGGACATATTACCGGTCTGCTGGCAGCGTAAGCATTGTGTACAAAATTCATGAGCATCTTTAAAAAGAGAGGGCCAGTAAAAACTACTTTGCAAGACTTTGGCGGCTGTTTTCATTCTGCTGAAATGGCCACCACAGGCGAGAGAGTGATAAAACATCAAAATGCTATGAAATTCATCCTCGGGGACACACCGTCGAATGACTTGGTCAGGGCAGCATTTGAATAGGGCAGGATCGTCGCAAATATAGCATTTCACTTGGGAGAAGAAGTGGTTTTTATCCTGTTGAGACCAAGTTGATGGAGTTTTGCCTAAAGCAAGATAGTTTACAATGTGCGCAAACCAAGGAGGATTGGAGTGAGAAAGAGCAAAGAGTTGTTCATTAGTAAATGAATCCCGCAATAGAGTTGGGTCAGTAGAAGGGTCAAAAATAAGTTGCGATAGATGATCAGCAACTGAATTTTCTGAACCCTTCTTATCCCAAATTTTGAAATCAAACTCTTGCAACAGAAGTATCCACCTAATCAACCTAGGTTTCGTGTCTTTCAGAAGATGGCGTAACGCGACATGATCACTGAAGATAATAACCTTGGACCTTAAGAGATAAGATCGGAATTTATACAGCGTAAATACTATTACAAGTAGTTCCTTCCCAGTTGTAGTGTAATTCATTTGAGCATCGAAGAGGGTTTTACTTGCATAGTAGATGGCATTGGGGATTTTGTACATTCCTTGGCCCAAAACAGCATTGACTGCATAATCAGAAGCGTCGCACATGATTTCAAATGGAACGAACCAATCTGGAGATTGCATAATAGGGGCTGTTGATAAGGCATCACGGAGCTTGGTAAAAGCTTCCATGCAAGAGTCAGTAAATATGAATGGGGAATCCTTGGCTAGAAAGTCACACAAGGGTTTTGAAATCTTACTGAAATCCGTAATGAATTGTCGATAAAAACCGGCGTGGCCTAAAAAAGATCGAATTTGTTTGACAGAAGAGGGGGGTGGAAGTTTAGAGATGAGGTCAATTTTGGCTTTATCGACTTTGATTCCCCTCTTAGACACGACATGTCCTAAAACAATACCCTCTTGAACCATGAAATTACTCTTTTCCCAACTTAGAACAAAATTGGTCTCCTTACAACGTTGAAGAACTTTGGTAAGATTGGTGAGACAAACCTCAAATGACATTCCAAAGACTGAAAAATCATCCATGAACACTTCGAGAAGCTTTTCCACCATGTCAGAAAAGATGGATATCATACACCTTTGAAAGGTCGCCGGTGCATTGCATAGTCCAAATGGCATACGCCGGTAAGCAAAAGTTCTGAAAGGACAGGTGAAAGTTGTTTTCTCTTGGTCATCAGGGTGAATAGGAACTTGGTTATAGCCAGAATAACCATCTAAGAAGCAATAAAAATTCTACCCAGCTAACCCTTCTAGGATTTGATCAATGAATGATAATGGAAAATGATCCTTCCTAGTCATGGAATTCAATTTTCGGTAGTCGATACACACACGTCAACCAGTAGTTGTGCATGTAGGAATCAACTCACCTTTCTCATTAGTCACAACAGTAAGGCCAGACTTCTTTGGAACTACTTGTGTTGGACTTACCCACTTACTATCAGAGATTGGGTAAATGATACCCGCATCTAACAATTTGACCACCTCTTTCATGACTACCTCATTCATGTTAGAATTTAGTCGTCTTTGCATCTCGCGAGAGGATTTAGCATTATCTTCGCAATGAATGCGATGCATGCAAATGGAGGGGTCAATGCCCTTCAAGTCGGCCACAGACCATCCTATAGCATACTTATGATGGTTAAGCACATCAAAGAGTTGGTTTTCCTAACTGATGGATAAGTCAGATGCAATAATGGCAGGAAAGGTGTCATTGGGTCTGAGAAGCACATATTTGAGTGATGGCGGTAAAGGCTTCAACTCGAGTTTTGGTGGTGCTTTAATAAAAGGAAGGGTTGGTGTACTTGAAAGCGGAGGCAATGGTTCATCCTTGACTTTCCATAAAAATGAGTTCAAAAGAGGGGTGGAGTCTAGTAAAGAATTCACGTCCTCAATTGATTGGTCTTTGTCGAAATCACAACCAAAATGGGCCAAACATGCCTCCAAAGGATCATTGGTAAGAATATACGGAAGTGTTTCTTCAACCAACTCGTCAACAATATTGATTGCAAAGCAATCGATTTCTTGCGGAGGTTATCGAGAAGCACTAAAAATATTAAGCCGAACCTTCATGTTACCGAAGGATACATCCATAACTCCCGTTCTACAGTTGATGCGGGCATTGGCTGTGGCTAAGAAAGGTCACCCTAGGATGACCAGTGTTTTCCTTTTTATGTTTGGGACTGGCTCCATGTTGAGTACAACAAAATCGGACGTCTAGCCGCTAAGGAAAAGACATGATTTGAATCTCGTGGTGACTCTGGCCGATTTTGTTATTTATCCTGAAGGTGATTTTTAAGTCTAGGAAGTTACTCTGGAAGTTATTTTCAAAATTAAGAGGTTACCCTAGAAAGGCTTCGAACCTAGGTGGTTACCCTAGAAAATATCATCAAAGCTAGGTGATTATCCTAGAAAAACATATTCAAACCTAGGTAATTTCCCTAGATATCATCTAATGGTAATAAGCTACTACTTTAGGAGAAAGAATATGAAATTCTAAGCCTAAGCAGAGATATATCCTAAGTAGTTACCTTAGGAGCAACAAACATCACAAGAACATTTTTGTTAAGGACAAACAAAGACAAAACGCCAAAGTAGTTACATAAGGCAAGACCAAAATTGCACATCTTAGCAAGGAAAACAAACATCACATAATCATATATGCATATCAAATGATCTAACCAACTTTACAAGATCGGGTCAATGCTTCTCTTTGATTCGACTTCTCTGATTCGCCTACTCAGTCACAATGGTAATGATGCACAATCTAATCCATTCTTTTGACCTTGGATGCTTCTGAGAATTTTACATGTGACATGACATAGGTGAAAACATCTGGACAATCAAAAGAAGTTTTGCTTCTTGAAAAAGGTTTTCTGAATGAAAATAGTAGTTTATTTATGACATGTAAAAGACATAGCCAAAAGACACCATGAAAAACAACTCACCTTTTTTGTTTTTGTTTTCTGGTTCTATCTCTTGTTTATGTCCTGAGAAAATAATGGATACCTCTGAGGGTTTTAAGGGATGACTTTATAAAAAAGGCTTTTCTTCTGCCATATTAAGAGTTATCACAACAAAATTCAAAACTAAGAGCTTTCCCTCTCATGTTCATAATTCTCACACGCATGTTTAATGAAGTTCACTCGAAATGTCTCGACTGTCACGAAATGCAAAGGTCTTCAAAAGTAGCATACTCTTAACAATGCATTCGTTGTCATGCCTAGCTTTAACATCATATATCACTTGTCAAGTGATTCAAAGATGGGTCCTTTTGGTCTTCATCTTAGTCAATGCTCAGGGTTCTAATCATGTTGTCGGCGACCGAGTAAATCAATGCGGTGAATGCCCCTAGTTCCAATCACACTTTTCTTGTCCAGCAAATCAATTGGGTGAAAGCCCCTAGCTTTATGCAGAATTATGTGTTTGCTAATGTCGAATCTTAACAGAATACAATCATCCACTCTTGAATAAAAAGCTCATATCCCTAGTTACGAGGTCAATCATGCAATCAATCATTATCCTGGTAGAGGAGGGTGTAGGCCCTAGTTTTAAACAAATCCATGTGTTCTTTGATGAAAAAATGAGAAAGGTTGAGGACCCTAGTCTCGAGACTAATCATGCTCCTCCAATCTTAGATTCTCATTCCTAAGCCATGTTCTCCAATCAGAAAAGAACTTTTATTTGGACTGTAATGTAGGCTAGGGTTCTGGGTTTAGAAAGAAAGAAAAATTGAGGCCCAAATACTTTATTGAGTTCAAGGTTTCTAAAGGCAGTAGTCATCTTTTCATTCTTAAACCTTGTATTTCTCTTCTTTTGACTAAATGCCGTCACCTTTCTAAAAAAATTGCCCCTTTTTTAGTATAATGATTAGGGGTTCTCCATACGTTTTCCTTGCAACTCATTCTCTTTCTCTGCATATCCTTTCTCTTTCTTTTTTTCTTTGCATATTTCCTATCTCTTTCTTCTTTCTATTCGTTCTTCTATCTTCGACCCCAGTATGGGGATGACTGTCTAACAGGGTTATAAAAATAAGTACTTACAGACTCAATAGGATTTGAAAAGGACAATTATTATAGGTATTTTGATAAAATAAATGACGGTCTTTCTTCACTTTAAATCACATGGCTTAGACATAAGAACCTTCTAAACACGAGGTAAAAATATACTTCTTCCTAGACTAGGACATTTTCTATTTTTTCCATAATCTTGAACTCTGTGATGATTAGCAATCAACAGAAGCTTCTCTTCACTTTCTCATACTCTTTCTTTAATAGTGTTTTCTTTGGTTAGAGAAATCCACACTCGTTTGACTGATGAACTAGCTGCAAAACCTTTAATACCCCTAGTGCTGATGGCTTTAGAAGTTTACAAAACCCTTAAATGCCCTTAGTGTCGAGGGGCTTTGAAACTCTGTAAAATTCTTTCCAAGCAAATCTCTTAAAAATTCCCCTAGTGTTGAGGGGCTTTCCATGAAAAACTTTACTTTTCGAGCGAACGAACCAACTGAGAGGTCAAAGACAAAAGTGGTCGATCCCCAGGGTGAGGCTGCCTACGTATCCCCAGATGGAAATCAAGCCTTACGTAGTTTGGTGAGGGTTCACTCGAGTAGTTTACTCCCCTTTAGATGCTCTATGTTTTGCATAGGCCGCCCTTTTGGGTTTGCAACCTAGCGAGCTTTTTCTTTTTCTTTTTTCTCTCATTTTTATATTTTCATCCATAAAGTATCTTCTTTGAATCCCTTTTAGCTTTAAGACGATCATAACCAGGCACGTTTTGAAAAGGGGAACAAGATAGAATATCTTTGCATTTCATGACTGAGCAAGTAATTTTTGAAATTCCTCCAAGAGACATAGTAAGAAAATCTTATACATTCTAAGTGATTATTCTCAGTGCTTGAGTTTATTGTTCTATTCTTTCCATAGTAGATTGGGCTCAAAGGATGAAGCATACAAATGTTTTTTGAAGGAACAAGGTTTTACGGGTATCACATCTTTCTAGGAAATTTCAAAGTACTCATATTCCATTTTGGGCACAACAAGAAGAGAAAAACCATAGGTGGTTTTATTGATAAGAAGGTTTGATTATATATGGACTCCAAATAAAAAAAACAACTCACCTAGAAATAAGAAACAAACTTGGGCACAACAGTAGGCCCCAAACTCATACTTATTTACAAGACTAAGGCTTAAATAGACAGACCAACTGAGAAAAAGAAAAAGATAAAACCTCAATGATCAAGCTTGTGACCTAGTCATTCCTATAGCATCCATGGTCATTGATGACCTTATTCTTTGAGTGCATCACCTATCATCTTGCACGCCTTCATGATTTCTAATGCCCATACTCTCTAATCTCAAATTGAGGAGGTTCAATTGTCCCATTATCGATGAGGTTCTAAATTTCATGTTGAAACCTCGAGTGTGACGCCTCACTTTCTACGACACGGTCATTAAGCACTAAACGTAGAATAAAGGTGTACAATTACCTAAAATGTAACAAGAGGTACTAACTATATAATGTGAGCTCTCTAAACCCTAAAGAAGCTAAGTAGTGATGGTCATGAATTGAAACTTAAGAAAGTTAATGTTAAGT
>JAUTBS010174389.1:0-12033 GCA_032361285.1 Aequorea victoria | reverse complement strand
TGATGTTGGTTGGTTGGGATTGTGTATCCCTTTTGTTAGTTATTTCATGTACGTAGGATTTTGGGATGGAGTATCCCTTCGTGATATTTTGTTGATACTATTTCATTTATGGATGTATGATGGTTCATTTTAGGGCAATGCAGAGTGCATCCCTCTTTAGTCTAAGTTATATGACGTGTTTCAGTTTAGGTGAGCCGTACCACCCCTCCCACGTGGGATTATTTACCTATATGGGAGTGGGGTGTTACACTTTATATTTTATCTTTCTAATTCAACCACCAGTTGTCATCACATGCACTGAGCATATTCTTTTTATTTTATTTTTCCCAGTTTGTCTCATCCCTTCCTTATATAATTATTAACATAATTTTTTATTATTTTAAAAGTTTCAGAATCTTTTATTACTTTAATTAAATTTTTTTAATTAATTATTTAGTTTAATGATTTTAAATTAATAAAGTGTTGTTAAATTACCGGGTCTTACAGTTTGGGGTCGAAGGCATGTGCCTAGATTTATTTTTCATCTTGTGGCTAGCCGTTAGATACTGTCTGAGTATGGGCGATAGGCTTAGGGTGTTTGGGTTGGTCTCTGACTTTTCTTGTAGCCTCTTCTCTGGGGTTGAGGAGTCTCATGACCATCTATTCTTCAGTTGCCCTTTTGTTAGGGGTATTTGGGAACAGATCATTTTAAAATGTGGTCTTCGGTCTAGGAGCTCGAGGTGGTGTGATTGGGTAGTCTGGATCTCCAAGGCTTCTGTAGGTAAGTCCTTTAGGAGTTGTATTCTTCGAGTAACCATTGCAGCTTCGGTCTATACAATTTGAAAAGAGAGGAACTATAGGAAATTCCAAGGAAAGAAAAGGTTGTGTAACTTTGTCCTTAAGGAGATAGAAGAGTGTGTTAGGGGCCGGTTCTCGTCGTTGGTTGTTCACCCCACCTTTATTGAGAACTTGTCCCTCCAACGAGCATAGGAGATTTCTTAGTTTCTGTTCATTTATTATGCTGATGTAGTTTGTAGTTTTGTGCAGATTTTAGGTGTTTTGTGGCTGCGTGGTGGGCCTCTTATGGAGTAGTATCGTTATGTGTGGGATTTTTTATGTCTTACATCTCTAGTGGTGGTGGTGTTGATTCGTTAGCTATTTTTATTGTCTTTATGGTGTTCCATAGGTTTTGTGGTGTGGGCCTAGTTATGGGGGTTGTCCATAACATGTTTATGCCTTCCCCTTACGGCTTTTGTAAAGGTTGCATGCTTGTGCGTGTGTGGATTTGTGGCCTCTCCCCATTCTTTATTCGGTATTTTGTTTTCTTTCCTTTGTTTTCAAGGTTAGGCTCACTACCCCGAAGAAGAAGCAGTCCCGCTTGGCTTAAGTTCCTTGTCTGGATTGAAGGGTTCTCTCAGTTTTGGTTGTTCTTTCCTGGTCTTTTCTTTTGTTTTGCTCTTGGTTTTCCTAGCTATGTTTGGTTGTCCACAACCTTTGATTGTCTTTTTGGGTGCGGTTTTGTTGGTTGTTGTGTTTGACTTGTTAGCATCGAAGGTTTTGTTGGCTTGTTGCTATTTTTCCTAGCTATGAGGGTTGTCCATGGCATGTTAGTACCTTCCATTATGGCCTTTGTAAGGGTATATGTGTGTGTGTTTGGGTATCTGGTTATGATTGTATTTTTGTTTCTTCTACTTATGATTCAAGGTGATGTTATCCGTGTGTTTTTGAAACAAGGTGCAAGTTATTTTGTTTTGCTCGACAGTTGGCTAAGTGATGTTGGCCATGTGTTTTTCTTCTTCTTTGTTGATTTTTGTTAAATCAGGGTGCTCATTTGCTACATGGACATCTTATGCTGGTATCTTGAATTAGGGTGCAGTCTGCTTTATTGATCGGCTGCTCTGTTTTGTGCTAGTGGTCGTGTGCTATTGGCTCCGGTGTTTTCTTCTAGCACTGAGGCTCAATATTGTGGTGTAGTCCTGTGTTTTGGTGATGGCCTGTTAGCCTTTTGCTTTGATTTGTTGTTTTTTTCCTCTTGGAGTGTGCCTAGTTTCTAAATTCATTACGCGAGTTATATTTTTAGAATCTATGGCTATCCTTGCCTCTTAAGATTCTGTTTCTAGAATCTGTTCATTATGCAGGTGGTAGGTTAGGGTGATGTTTTGTTGTCTGGAGATTACCCCTTGTAAATCTGTATATTTTGTTCTTTTATACTATTTTAATTATCCAAAAAAGGAATGTGAAGCAACGCTACATGGTAAATAGATAAGATAATGAAAACGGATGGAGATGAATCTCTATTATGAGATAGGATCTCGAAACTTTGAATGGTTTTGATGAATCCTAATATTAAACAACGACCCCTGCGATGGCTTTGTTCGCCTCACAAATGAAATCCTGGAGATAGCTAGGAAGATAATTGTGGAAATGGTGAACATGGAACTGAGTAACCATGTTTGTTCAGCACTATCATTGACTGAAATTGAGCGTGAGGATGACCAATAAGTTGGTTTCTATCACATGTAAATATGACATGGCACTTGGAAGTATAACGCTTTGTCGAAAGGTTGAAACATTGTTCGTAGAACAACTTTGTGAAGGGTATGTTCGGGAAACATGAGAATGAAGTACAAATAGATGAAAAAAAATTACATGTGCTCTTTCAACCACGACAATTATAAGATATAGTCGCGAGAGGCGTAATGAAGAAAATAGTTATAATTTGGGGTAAGTTAAAGCCTTGGAATCTTAAAGGCACCAGAAAGGTGAGACGACGTCTATTCCCAATCGACTAAAGATTACGAACAAGTAGTTTTCACGTTGTGAGTTATTCTTGAGGAGTAAATAAGGAGTTGATAGAAAGATAAGTTAAGTTTAAAATAAAGCGGAGAGTTGTTGAGTAACATTAGCAAATGGGTTGAGGCACAACAAATTTAATGTCTCCATATCTTGAATAGGCAACATTTGTGGTGGAGTTAAGAAATGATCAAGAGGGACCAAATTAAATTCTAGAAACTACATGGGATGGAGAAGGAGGATGTATAGAAGGAGCAACGGAACCTCCTAGCATTCGGTGGGCTAAATTTCACAACAAGATTTCTATAAGAGGACGATATTGTGATACTCTATATTTTCGATAAGTGCCAAGCAAGCACTACACGCCATGGAATAACGATTATTGTTTCAAACCCTAGAATCAAAATCCTAAATGCTAAGGGAAGATTATGATAATAGAATTAAAGTGGGCCAAAGGGATAGGCCAAGTTGAAAAGGCTTAAAAGAAATAATAACAAGTATACAAAGAATGAAAGAACATGAGCTCAAGAGTTGGGCTCAAGTAAAGGCCAAAAACAATTAAAGCCAAAAGGAAAATTCATTCCACGTGTTGGGCCAAGGGTTAGGGAAGGATCATATAGAATTATGAAAGCCCAAATGGAAGTTAAGAAGTTATAACAACCCAAAGACAAAGGGGTTAAGCTAAGACTCAAGAATAAGATTTTGGAGATTAGTTTATTAGGGCCTGGGAATTAATCAAGGCTCAAAAGGGAATTAATTTCGAGTATTGGGCTAAACAATTATATAAGCCCAAATTAATATAATTAGGCGCAATCTTTATTATTCAAGCCCAATTATTTAAGTTGCAAGCCTAAATTATTTTTAGCCCAAAAAAATTAGATACTTGGGCTCAGGCTATTTAATTTAGGAATTATGATATATATATATATATATATATCTAATAAATATTTCGGCCAAATGGGGAGGTGGAAAGAAAAGAGAAGCTTGATGTGATGTTTGGGAATAAAAGAAAAAGAAAACAAAACAAAAAGGAGGAAATTATGAAAACAACTTGACGTGACATTATCTTTGTCTTTTCCTCCAATTTATTTTACCGAACAAGGCAAAAGCTTACTTGAGCTCCAAGAATGGAATGACAAGAAAATAAACCAAGCCAAGCCATTTGAGAACTATTCAATGAAGATGGAACTAAATGAGTTGGAATAGAACTAATTAATGAGGGCATTTTGGTCATTTAGCACCCAAGTCTCCTACTATATATAAGACCCTTTATCCTCACAAAGTCATTTTAGTCTCCCCTTCTCTCTCTCTCTCTCTCTCTCTAATTTTTGGTGAAAGGAGAAGAAAAGAAAGAGAAGAAGAAGAAAAGAGAAAAGAAGAAGGAAAAGAAAAGAAAAGAAGAGAGAGAAGGAATGAAATGATAAATTCATCCATCAGACAAGTAAGTAATCTTCTTGAACTACTCTTTTATGTCTCATTTTCTCATCTTCAAATCCTAGAGGAGATTTGAAGAGAGACCATGGAATAAAAATAGGTGAAGGTTAGGTTTCATGAGAAATCTTTGACCTTTGAACTTGATTCCATAATCTATGAATTACATGACACATGAACCTAGGTTTATATCCATTGGGTTGTTAAAATACACTTCTAAGTGTATAATATGGGAATGGGTAAGAAGGATGGGTTATCTCACAAAGGGGTTTGAACAAGGGTGTGTGTGACGTATAATAATTTTGGTGGGAATTTTAAAGGAAGGGGTCTTAGAATCTCAAAACAATTTTGTAAGTTTTGGGTCCCTTGGGGCAGAATAACAGATGACATTGGGGAATTTTAATTAATTTTAGAAAAATCTCCTTGAGATAAACCTTATATGGAAAGAAATTTCTATGGGTCTAGTTGCACCCAAAATCTATTAACTTCATTTTGGGTTGACAAATTTTGAGAAAAACAAGTTCTACCAATCAAGGCTCGGACAGAAAGTTGGCAAAATTGTTTTGGCCTAGTTCTCAAGGGAGTTAATGTTGGGTCCTTCATGAAAAAGTTTTATAACATACCATAGCACCTCTCTGTAAATGATCATAAATTTTGGATATCGGTTGATAATTTAAAATGAATTAATTATGAGGTGCAGAGGTGCTGACAATTCTAGAATAGTGTATTCCATGGAGTTTGTAAGCAATGCTTAGACTTTGTTTTGAGACCATGGGACTTTGGGAACCGAAATATGGGTTCTTAAGAGATGATTAAAATGGAGATACCTCACATTCATATAGCTCATGCATCTCATTGCATTTGAGTTGCTAAGCTTAAGTTATGTGATTGAGCGTCAGACGTAAGGAACGACTCTGATCTACGCTACATGAGGTGGGTTTTCTAAATCACTAATTTAGTTGATTATAAGTTGTGTAATTAGTTTAAGTGCTTGTTAAATGAATTATTGAGACATAGATCATGTGACACCTTTACACTTAAAAAGGATTACCTAGATCAAATCGCTTTAAAAAAAGGTTATGGAAAGCTTTTAGAATAATTTTTCTAAAACAAGGATATTGTCATAATGTGACATAGTTATGAATCTTAGAAAGTGTTGACATGTAAGATATCTATATGGTATGAAAAGTATGAGAAGCACTTGAATTTTGCAACTGTAAGTTGTGATAACTACTAAATTATTGGCTTATGGAAACTTATGTAATTTTGATGACTTGAGAATTATATTTCTAGGAAAGAGGAAAGATGTTCGAAAACTCTATCCCAAAAGGTGATGATTAAATAATTAAGAACTTGAATTGCATTGTTGAAATATACAAACGTAGAGTTTATGAGAAGCATGTTATCATATAAGAAATATGAATATACAAGTTAGTTGTGAAACATTCGGGTTTAAAACATAAAGTTATATTGTATAGAAAAATTATATCTTTGGTATTCTACCGCAGCCGGGATAACTTGGTGGGTATATTGCATACCCGGTAATGTGTGGGTATATGTCACGGTATTATGTTAGTGGATCTATCGCACACTCGATAATGTGTGAATATATGCCACAATATCATATTAGTGGATATATCGCACCCCCAATAAAGGGTGGGTATATGCCATTATGTGATAGAGGATGCTCGTGGCCCTGTCCACAGAATAGGCTGAGACATTCTCAGCTCTACTACTAAGCATTCAATGGCTCGGGGAATGAACATTGCGGTCCACTGAGTAGGTAGGACATTCACGGTAGTAATACTGCAATAACTACGGGTTGGTAGGAAAAAACAACCTCATAGTTATGATATGTGAAATATGTGGCTAATTAAGTTGTTACCACTGCAAAGTGGGTGAATGGAATAAAATAAATATATATCATTACTAAGTGAGAAATGGAAATAGTACTGGAAAATCCTCCCTTATGGTGTGACTAATTGGAAATACTCTGTTGAGAGGTGGTTATTGGAAAGTCCTCCACTAGAAGTTGATGATACTACGATGATCTATTCTATACTAAGAGACTATGAACTGGATAAATGTTAACTATGATTAACGATGATGACATATTTATAACTAAACGAACATTTTGAGAAGTTATATTATGTAAATTTTTCTATAGTAAGAGGAATGATGGAATGGAGATAAGTAACTTGGAAATGTTTCTTTTAAAAAATATTGAACTATTTTTCATGAAAATTGTGGCATGCAAATTATAATGGCTATTGTTAGTATTTATGATGAGCACGTGGATTATTGCTCACCCCCACACAAGCTTTTGTGACGGGTACAAACGAAAGATGTGCACGGTCATGTCCACTACGAGCCTAGATGTATGGGTAATGGGTTTTTTGAGACATACTCAAATCTATGGTTTTATTTTAGTTTTGAGATTCGATACATTTAATTATGGCCGGAGAGCCGCTTGTAATATGAGTTGTGATTTGAAATTGTGAGAAAAGATTTATTGTATGATAGTGGAATCAAAGAAATAATGTAATAGATGTATGTATGTTAGGTTCCTCAGGTCCCGTTCCCGGTGCCTCGGGGCGGGGCTTGACGGGTGGGCCCTCTTTACTTTTCGAGAGCCTCTATTTTGATCGATTTTGAACCAAATTTCTCCAAAAGTCTTTTTAATCATCTAAAAAATCATGTTTTGAATCAAACCCACTTTAAAAAATGTGTTTTCAATCATTCATTTTATGTTTCAAAGGTTGGATGACACATTTCTTGACTTTATGTGCCAACTAAAACCATTCAAAATACAAAATCGGTCATGAAAAAGCCCCCTTGGCCAGTCCCACCCTCGGGGTTGAAGCTAGGAGGGTCAGACGGGCCCAAAGAGAGGGCCAGGCCCCCATGGCCCAATCGGCCATTAGGAAAAAATCCTGCATGGCCAGGCTGGCCCTCTTGGCAGTGTTCTTGGCCAATTCGAACTCTTCTCGTCCTGGGACTCTGTCTAATTGGTAGGGCCATGTCACCCCCTATTCCATCATTTTAAGCCATTTTCCAACTATCCCAAACCCCTATAAATATAGGCCTTCACCTTTCAATCCAAAAAAATGCCCAAAAATCAAAAGGGGTGAGAAGTCCAGGGACATTCGATAGTCTACGATTTATTCAGACTTTTATTCAGACTTTTTCATTTTCTTCTTAGTCTTTCAATTTCAAACATACACCCTAGTAGCTTTAAGATCCCAACTAGCAATAATTTTAAGGAAGAAACTGCCAAGTTTGATTCGACGATGAGACACTTGAGGGCATACCGGACTAATCGGCGATCTACAGGTAAAGCTAAGTACCTTCTTCTTTTTATTTATCGCTTTTCATAGTTGTTACCATGTTTCATTATTAATATTTTAGATCCTTAGTTTAGTATGTAAGCATTCATAATCTTCATGTAGTCCTTGTAGGAACGTCAATTTGCAGCGCGAGACACTTGTGGGCCCAGGTTTTGTTTGCATAACCATTTTTCAAAATATGTTTTTTCAAAGCACCTAAGGCCCAAATCTAATATTTTAATTATTTGTAAGTCTATTTAAATCACTTATAACGGTGCTTTTAAATCATTTCCATGTTTTGAATAAAACTCCTTTGTACGTCCATTTTTGGCGCACGACTCTTTTTCAATCAAAACCTAGTTTCTTCTGCTATAAAGACGTGTTTATCATGTTGATTATGTATTTTTATGGTTCTAAAACAATTTTTTTGAAAAAATCATGCATGGATCATATGCTTTCAAATACTTTTAATCATCGCCTGATTCATTTTCACGACGTTTCTACGAAGAATGTCGGTTTTCAACGCGAGGTCCGTGTAGGACACGTCTACATGTTTTCATAACCTCAAGCCTATTTTTATGATGTTTATAGTCTTAGGCTAATAGCCTAAACCTTTTCATAAAATTTAGATGGTTTCCAAAATCTGACCTGCCCGAGCCCGTTTCGAGGTCTCCTGGCATGAAAACCACTTTTTTGAAATTTTATGTCAAAAGTGCATATTTTTTAGGGCTTTTCAAATATATCATCCAAAAGGTATTTTTCTTGCTAGAATGATAATTCTACATAAATTCCGTGTTAGAATTCATGTTAGGATTTATCGCTTATCGAACCTAGTATTATGCGGATTACTGCACAAGAACTTAGTGGCATGTGGTTAGGTTCACTTCTAACATAGATTGTTGAAACTAAATTGCACATGAGCACTACCTTGGTTGAACCCCCTAAGTAGATAAATGTTTGATATGTTTGTTACTTGGTATGTGCAAAAGGTAAGAGCCTAAGGATTGTTATCGATCATCCCGAATGTGATGAATGATTACAAATCTCTAGGATCATGTTCATAGATAGTGTGCTTTTTTTTATCTTTTTGCATGCTCAAGATGAAAGTATGGCCATGTACCCTCTTTTCTTAAAATAGTTTTGAAAACGTGAGCCTACCTAGTCAGTTTACCTGTCATTCATGCATTAGTTATGTATATAGGCTTAAACATGAGAACCAATGGTGATGAGTAGAGGCTAAACATGAGGTTAGGCTGAGTGGGTGCCTAACACCTTCCCACTCAGTACCTTAGCCCCCGAACCCGATCTCTGGTGATGAAAAGACTAACCCTAAGTCACGAGAGTCACAGATAAGTTTTTGGATCTTAAAACTAAGTGGAGACTCCAGTTTGTACCAAACCTTTATTTCGAGGTTACTACGATCGCAATTGAATTGACGTGTGTCATATAATCGATAATTGATCATTTATTTATTAATGTCATGGTTTGACAAGCAATAATGCCTTTTTCTCAACAGCTAAAAAGGCTTTGCCCCAATAGTGACTAACCTCTTCCTCTACGAGGAGAAGAAAAGAGGGGGTACCTACAGATCAATACTCTATTGGGGACTAGTTAAGAGGGTTAAACTTCAAAGCGCTATTGAATTTCCTTAAGTTCATTCATATTTTCTTGCATTTTAAAAGTCTCGACTTTCTGACCTTGAGTCCTCTTGGGATCGAACCTAAAGAGCAACCTTTTGGAAAGTAGCCATCACTCAAGCCATGTACCCTCATCTAGGGTATATAAAAAAGATATAAACATACGATTATCAAAACAAGTGTGCGTGTACACCTTGAAATGGATGTAGAATATCTATAGAACTCTTCAATTAGGACATAAACTCTAACTAAGTCATGAACTGAACTCAATGCTTCCATGTGATTTGGTAGTGTGCGTGTAGGATTGTTTGTTTCGCTTGTTCTGACCTCAAGTATACAAGAGCGTTGCAGTGATTTGAGTAATTTTTTTTTTAAAAAATGTGGAATAAAAATATCTAAAAGGAATTTCCTTCTTCTCCCCTATAACCTTTTGATCTTGTGTAAAATAAAATCTAAGTCAGTCGGGTCCTCGTGGGTCTGTGATTCGGCTCATAACAGGCTAGAGAAACGTTCAGACGAGAAAGCAATCATGATGGCTCTACAACCAACGGTCAAAGTTATGGTGGAAATGATGGAAAGCCTTCAAAAAACTATGGCCGACATGCAAGTGTTGACGTCATAATTTATTGCCTGGGCCCTGAACCCTTGGACCGTAACCACCAACACAATGTACCTCCACCACCCCTTGCCAACCCTGACCCTCAAGCACCCAATCCAGTCTCTTTGGCACCTTCCCACAACCCTTGCCAACCGTAGAAGATCTTACCCTCAAGGCCGTCCTGGAGAAAGTTGACCGCATTGAAAGTGTGCTGAGAAAAACAAAGGGGTGGATGACTATATGCATTACATCAAAGGTTTGACCCTCTTTCCTGAGGCACTACTACCTGACAAATTCAATATGCTAGACATGAAAAAATTTGATGGGACAGGAGATCCCAAAGTCCAAGTAAGGATTTACGTAGGGGCATTAAGGCCCATGGACATAGGGGAGGACCCACTAGGATAGTTGTTCCAAAGTTCACTTATCGGGGTAGCCATCTGCTGGTTCTTAACACAAGAATTGTCCATAAAACGTACTTGGAAAGACATATTAAATGTATTTGTAGCCAGTACTCATGCAATATGCAGTTTGACGTCACTATAAGGGAACTAAAAACCATTTGACAAGATAAGAAGGAGAGTTTTTCAAAGTTCTTAGGAAGATGGAGAGCTAAGGTAGCAAAGATGACTAACAAGCCCTTAGAGAAGGATCAAGTCCAACAAGTAATAAAGAATTTGAAGCCGTTGTTCATGAAATACTTGATCATCCAGCCATTAATCGCCTTTGAGCAGCTATTCAAAGTTGACATTAAGGTGGAAGATGCCATGGAGATAAGGATGTTAAACAGAGGAGAGACGAAGAAGGTTTGGGGGAACATGCTACCAAGCTCATGCAGGAAATGCCAAGATAGCAGAAGTAAATGCACTGGACACATAGGTGTTGCAGAACTCTCAACACAACTCTCGGCCCCACTGAGAATTCACTAACCTTGGAAGCCTTACATTATCTAAGGTGCTGACCTGACTCGTGAAAGTTGGGCACAACAAGCCTCTTGATCCTACACCTCCACCTAACCCACTACCACCATTTTACAATGTCGCACAGTATTATACATTTCATTAAGGCCATGACCATCTTAATAATAATTGCTACCGACTTTGCCATGAAGTCCAGGATCTCATTGATGCCAAAAAGATTGCACCCCCTACTGCTTAAAAAACCCAATGTCAATACCAACCCCTACCAAACCATACAGTTCCACCCCACCCACCATCAACCTCATCTAAGCAGAGTTTTCTCAGCAGTTTGACCCAAGCATGTGGATCTTACTAGTAGATCAACCAAGGCCCACAGCGGAGATACCAAAAATAGTAGACAGACACTTCCTATATGGACAATCAAGGAAGAGATTCAGGGATGACATGGAGATAGATGAAGAGGAAGAAAGACCAAGGGATATTCCTTACATGGGAAACAACTTACCTCAGTTCCCACTATGATGGATGAAGAAGAAGACACTCGCTACAGAAGAGAAAAATAGGAAAACATAGAAGCCCTATTCTATTTCAAAGAGATAGATCTAAACATTGTCGTGATCCAGTGGTAGGACCCCATAAAGCCCACCGATTATTCCGCATGAAATTAGGAGCCCAAGCCGGTGAACCCACCAAAGCTAGAAATCCCAATTTTTAAAACCCCATCCTTTGACCCATCCACTTTTGTAATCCCATCCCATCTACCCAAGCCTTAGGTAAGCCCCACAGATAAAGACCATATTGACATGCTAGAGGAAATGAGCTAATGGCTACCATTAAAAGATGAAGAACAGAAAAATCACTGTAGGATATTCGACTACTTGCACCTAAGCCAAGAAGAGATAGATGATACCTGGTATATGTCAGACTCAGAGGAGATCGATCACTTAACTAGAGAGGGCAGGCATTTTAAACACCCATTCCTAGAGGAAGACAAGCCAAAAAAGAATAGACAACCACAGAACCTGAGAAGATGGATGAAGATGACTTAGTATTGAGATAACTGAAAAAGATGCAAGCCAATATTTTAGTATCGGGCTTGTTTATAGCCTCTCACAAGCACCGAAAATCCATGTTAAATGCACTCAATAAGGCCCATGTGTCCATAGAGACTATACCAGTGCAGCTAGTAGGGATGATATGTAAAGACTCGTTTTTTTTTGCCGATACTTTAACCTAGGCATAATTATACCCTAATCGAATTAATAAGTGTTCAAACCTTAGAATTTGAATCACACAAACCCTAATAGTGTAATTAAAGGTTCAACACTTAGATGGATCAAGTAAGTAAC
>JAUTBS010174167.1:0-12035 GCA_032361285.1 Aequorea victoria | reverse complement strand
TGGTTGGGAATGGTCGGTACCTGGTCGGCCAGGCCCCCAAGGCCTATCTCTCGAGTGGAGCGCTCGTTATGACTGGAGCTTGTAGCCCTGATCGGCGTTCGATCCCTCAGGATCTTCCCGAGCACTACACCGTCGTGTTCGGCCCTGGCTGAAAATGGTAAGTCCACTCGGCTTTGCTGCTCAGTGCCCATCTTCTGGATTGACCCGAACGGACCAAGAGCGTGCTCGGTGCCAGCCGACCGACCATAAATCTCATCCTATCAATACTATATTATTTGTTGATCGATAACATTTTTTCAAAAGTATATTTAATATTTTTGTACTGATAAATTCAAAACAATACTTGACAATTCATCTATATCGGTACGTATTGTACCATTGAGAAAATCAATACTTTGTCCTATACGATATTTAGAACCTTGATATAAAATACATATTTTTCTCTTTTCTTTCATTTTTTTTTCATTTCTCGTTTATGTTATTCTTCATTTATGTGTAGGGTAGATCTGCAGGGGTGTATAAAATAGATGGAAGTGTAACTACGCCCGAATCTTCACATTGTATGGTTCGAATGTCCTGCAAAAGGGAGAACAATAATTTTTTGGCGGGGTGTTCTCGTCAAAATCTTTTTTCGATGACAATTCAAAATCTTCACTTGGTCGGCCATTGCTTCTTGTAGGCTGGGCTTACTTTGGGTCATCTTTCTCTGTAACCTGAACCATATTCTATGAGCTCGGGTTTGAGCTTAGAGCCTGAGCCATTCTGAATCGGACTCCTTTGTTTTCTTTTAACTCTCGTGCTTCGGTACGGAGGATGGGAGTTGGTCTGCTTTGGGCTAGACCGAGGTTTTTTCCGTATGTATGAACCGGCGCTTCTAGATGTCGCTTCAATGTCTTATCAGTCCACGTGCCATCTCCGTATTGGGCTGTTGGTGTCATGCGCGTAGCTTTTGAGGTGTCGCAGACGTAACTTCGTACTCTAATATGAGCGTTGGGCATTGATTGTTTTTCTTGATCATCGGGCGCGACTGTTGGGATTTGTGCCCAACCTTAGTCACTTATCTGGTCGATTCACGCACCATCATCCATTTGGACCACTGCTCGGCCTTTCAGCGCCCTTTTGCCTCTAAACTGTTTCTTTTCGTCTCCTAAAGTGACTGTTAGATTATCTGGGGCCTCTATAAAAGGCGTGTCACATGCCCTTTTGGGTCTTTACTAGCCATTTCTAAAAATATTATAAACTCTGTGGAAACTTTGATTGGGAGAGAAAGAAGTTCCCATATGTCGTCGCCTTCATCGCCGTCGCCGCTTTTCGTCGACTCTCTTCTCTTCATCCTCATAAGTCTTTTTTCATCATGTTTCTTCATTGTTTTATTTTTTATGTTTTCTCTGTTTCTGGTTCTTCTCTTGAACTTCTAGGTGTCTTCTTGGTCTTATGGGTTTTCCTTTGCTCTTTTGGATTTCTTTTTGGTTTTTTTGGATTTTCTGAGTTCTTTGGTTTTTTCTTCCCATTACCTCTAAAATTTTATGTGGTTGCGTCATGATTTTGGGCATTCTTCCCTAATTCTGTGCCAAGACCTTCTATTGGTAGCTCGGTCTTATAGGTTCTTAGTGGGCCGAGATCATGGAGAACTACAAGTATCTTTAGGCCGATCCCCAGTCCTTAGCCAGATTTAGAAGAGGATATAATGTTCCCAATAGTATCACCCTAAGTCTATTTGACCTAAATGGAGGGCATGACTTCCATGCTGCTGTGGATGGGCAATGCTCCTTTTCCATTATTGCAATAGTAGAGGCTGGTGTTCGGTTCCCCCTCGAACCTCTTCTTAGGGATGCTCTATCCGTGCTTTGGCTCAGTCCTTCACAGATGTCCATTAACTTCCTATACATTATTAATAGCATCACCGAGCTGAACTGCCTACATGGCATCAACGTCAGTCTTCCTGAGCTCTTCTAGTGATATTTCTTATCGTCGAACATGAACGTGCGCCCGGACTTGAAAATCCTCCAAACCATAGTTTTGTCACCAAAAGAAGATGATTATTCACATTTAATGATTTTTATGAAAAATTGAATCATTTTGTCAATAATGATCAAATAAAAGATTTGGAAAAAAAGACGTTAATTGATCATTCTAAAAAAATAATAGAAAACCCCTAAAAGAATGGATAGGTTTTAGACTATTTTCGAATTTTTAGGAATTTATTTTAATCAAAATTGTTTTCAATCAGACCACCCTTTTGAAGATAATAAATAAAATCTAAAAATGAGAATACAACCCTATTATTTTCAAGTTTTTAGAAATTTTGTGAAATTCGTCTATTTTCTTAAACCCTTTTTTTTGTTCATTAAAACTGCTTAGAGGGGATCCCGAGGTCCTTCTCAAGCCTTAGGGTGATTTTCGATAAAATAATCAAAAAATAAAATTTCAAGTTATCCCTCTCGCGAATAAGCTATGCTCGCTACAGGATATGCTATCCACCAATTGGAACAGGGATATCTCTATCTAAGGATATGATATTCCTATTCTAATTTTGAATTATCTAATCTTCGCGATCTTTATCTTATCTTAACTAGCATTCATGCATTTGGGTTCAATTGGACTTAATTATAAACTAATGATTGATGAATAGAGGTTGGCATAATTGTTAGGCGAGGTGGGTGCCTAATCCTTTTTCACTTCGTACCTTAGCCCCCAAGTCGAGTTCTTTGGTAATGAAAGAGCTGAGCTTTATCTATTATGGAGTTATTTTGACGAAATGGTTTCCGGATCTTAAAACGAAGTGGTGACTCCTGTTTCAAGAAAAACTTATGATTTTTTATCTCTAGTTATGTGAAAAAATTAGAAAATTGTCAATTGGATTCGATGTGGCTTTTTCAAAATAAAATTAATCCATTGATTCGTGGGCTTCGAAATAAAAAATTTAGTTGATCATTAATCTATGATTCGAGTGCGCTTAAGGAATTTAGCGAGAGGTAGCTTGCAGGAACCGTATTCTCATGTCCTGATATCGATAAAGGAAAAAAAAAAAGGCCTCCGAGCTTCCTTCCGAGAATCTTTTTTGCCCCACTCATAGTGGCGACTCCACTGGGGATCACAAGAGAACTAAACTAGAAAGCAATAATCTATTTATCTTTAAGCCCGTTGGGCTTTCATATCATTTGTATTTTAGGTACCTTTTGCTCTACGATACTTGAAGCTTCCTCGGAGCAACCTCTTGAATCTAGGCCACCTTCTTCGGCCCCGTACCCTTGGGTATATCAAAAGGGAGCCAGGGTTGCATCGATCAAATCTGTCACCATTCACACGTGGCTTGCACCCATGTCGACGGGTTAATGAATGGTGCACCCTTACTTCCTTGCCCAAGAAAGATAATCCTTGACTACCTGACTTTAGTCCATGTAGATAAATCCTAGAACTTATCTGATAAGACAGAAACCGTATTTTAAGATCATATGCTTATCTAGTATGCTTAAAGCCTATTTGAAAAAATTCAAAGCTTATTTTGATACACTCGACGTCTATCCAATAAACTTGAACCTTATTTTATATACATTCGTGCTTATTTGATAGGCCTAAAGGCTGATCTCATATTCTTAGATGCTTATTTGATAAATCTAAAATTTATCTGATAAACCCAATATGTGTTCGGTATTTATCTTCATAAATTGGAAACTTATCTCTTATGCCTCAATACTTATCCGATAGGCCTGAAGCTTATCTCATATGCCTTGATGCCTATCTAATAAATCTCAAAATTTATCTGATAGAGCTGAATCTTTATCTGATAGACTTAATTCTTACTCGATAAGCTTATATCTTATCTGATGTGTGCCATGTCTGATGTATATGGGTGTTATTTGTTATCTGTTACGGGAACCGTAGGTGATTCAATACCTAAAAGAACAATCCTTTAATTCTTAGATGAGACATACAGAAACCAATCGATCTAAATTTCCTTGGGGTCAAAATTCTAACTCTCAAAGGTTAGAAATGAACTCACCCAAGAACTCACCAGAAAATTAGACAGAATGACTGATAACAACGATCTCACTGCGGGAGAACTGTTACGAGCCCTCCGAAACATGTAAAGAAATGTGGCTGACATGCAAGCAGTAAAAGAACAATCCTTTAATTCTCATATTAGACATATTAAAACCAATTGATCTAAATTCCCGTGGGTTCAAAATCCTAACTCTCGAAGGCTAGAAAGGAACTAACCCGAGAACTCACCAGAAAATCAAACAAAATGGCCAATAACAACGATCTCATCGCAAGAGAATTGTCACAAGCCCTCTAGGACATGAAAAGAAATGTGGCTGACATGTAAGCAGTAATGGCTCAAATGATACTGAACCAGTGTTTGGCCCCACAGATTCTAGTAGGACCTCCGCAAGTACCACTCTAGTACCAGGAGTCGGTTTACCCAGCAACAATAGCACCCAACCAAGTGAATGACCCGACTGGCTGCCAATCCGAACCAAGCGCAGCCCAAGTTGGCCCGGCCCAATGTCATCCCTGATCCGATCTTAGTCTAGATACCAGTAGTGGGGGAGGGGCATTTTCTGCCAATGGTCAAACCTGGAAAGCCAAATTGGAAAGAATTGAAACTGTCCTGAGAAGAACTAAGAGAGTCGAAGATTACATGCTAGACATAGAAGGATTGTGTCTGTTTCCTAAAGCCAGATTGTTGGAAAAGTTCAAAATGCTAGAAATGGACAAGTTTGATGGTACTGGAGATCCTAAAACTCACCTCTGAATGTATGTGGGAGCCCTTATGCCCATGGGCATCGATAATGACCTGCTGGTCCAATTATTTCAGTGTACTCTAACTGGGGCAGCCTTAAGATGGTTCCTCACCATATATGCAGCTAATACCCGAACGTGGGAGGACATTGCAAATGCCTTCGTGACACATAATTCCTATAACTTATAGCTTGACGTCATAACTCGAGAGCTTGAGACTACCTGCCAAGATGCCAAGAAAACCTTTATCGAGTTCCTAAAAAGATGGAGAGCCAAGGCAACAACCATGACCACTAGACCGACAGAGAAAGACAGGTCCTAATAGTCGTTAAGAATTTACAGCCACAGCACCTGAGGCACTTGGTGGCCATACCCATTGCCACTTTTGAACAATTGTTTGATGCCGGCAATCAAGTAGAAGATGAAATAAGATAGGAGATCTTAGATAAAAGAGAGAAAGACAACGGACCGAGAGTCAAAAGAATGGAAAACGTTAGCAGTGAAAATCTTAGTGAAAAGGTTGGGGATGTGAACATCCTGAACCCACAAAATCAGCCTCAAAGTCATCCTCAAACAACCCTGTCCACAGAGATAAGGCCAAGGAGGGTCTTTACTCTCATAGAAATGACTTTGACATAAGCATTAGATCACCTGGTCAAGAGAGGACATCTAAAACCTCTAGACCCAACACCTCTTCCTAACCCCTTGTTAGCGAGGTACGACGCATCACAATACTGTGCTTACCACCAAGGCCTGGGATACCCGACTGATAATTGCTTCCGCTTACATCATCAAATACAAGACTTGATTGACAATGACACCATTGTACCACCCACCAACCAAAAGCTGAATGCCACCCATAAACCTCTTCCAAACCATAATGAACCTCCTCCCCACATCAATCTGCTGCACTGGGGCCAAAGCTTTAACCCCAGCATCTTCATCACCCTAGTGACCCACCCAAAGTCGGTAGTTGAAATACCCCAGGAAGAAAACCTTTGCTACTTATCCAAAGTCCCAAATAAGATAATAAGGAAAATAGTCACACAATTAGAAAAGAGAGAAATAGAAGCAAGTCAGCCAACATTCACCTTCTACACCATAGAGCAGCTGAGAGCGGGCTTTGGAGTGTTAGAACAGAATTATCCAACAATAGAAGAGAGATCTGATGCAAAAGATTACTTTAACGACTCGAATGAGATAGAAATTAGTTGGTACAGTTCTACAGTCACAACTAACTCCATTTGAAATGGAGGATGTAACAAAAACCCTTTGCAAGAAAATTAAGATTTACCCATACTCGGTCTACCCGCGACCTCACCTCCAACCTCATCACCCAAGGAAGAGTTTGGACTTCCACGTATCATCAATAATCTGGCATCGAGTGCTGAAATGGCATTCGACTCAAGCATATACATCATATCATATCATCTCATCTCCCAAAACCACAGGTGGTCATTCCGGAGGATCTTGATGTACACCTGTTAGACGATGTGTTTAATGTACAGGAACTTGGTAAGACCCTCTAAGAGGGCCAATGGTGGGAAAAGGAACTCCATATAAGTTGTGACGAGGTTCAGGAGTTCGGCACGAAATTGTACATAGAAGACAAAGTAGAGCACTCTGACTAGGGGATGAAGGCATTTCAAACCCCCACATCTAGAAGTAAATCAACCGGGAAGCGAATAACATAAGAAAGCTCAAAGAAAGGAAGAAGAGCTGGCTAAAAAAAATGACAATGTACTGAAATAATTAAAGAAGACTTAGGCTAGCATCTCCATCTGGGGGCTATTAATGGCCTTATATAAGCACAAACGAGCCATGCTAGAATCCCTGAACAAGGAAAACGTCTCTGTCAATATAACCCCTGAGGAATTAGTAGGGGTACTATCTTTTGAGAAGACTTTCACTGACAAAAATCTAACGCTAGAAGAGCCAAGCCATAACAAGCCTTTGCACGTGACTATGGAATGCAGGCAAAAATGGGTCCTAATAGTCTTAGTGGACAACGGTTTGGCATTGAACGTATGCCCACTATGCACTGCCCTATACTTGGGACTAACACATTAGGATTTTGCACCATCCACACAAGGGGTTTGGGCCTACGATAACACATGAAGAAATGTAGTAGGAACCGTAAGGTAGTAGGGTCTGGACCTATGACAACACACAAAGCACCATGTACCTGGAGCTTCTAGGCTCTTATTGTTGGCTTCTTCCAAGTCTTTGGAAGTTCTGCCCCAACTAGTTCGATAGACGATTCTTCTGCTGCCGAGCTATCTGTCATGGGTGTTAGAGAAAACTCTACGAGGAAGTCTGCCAGTACCTGAGCTTTAATGACATTTCTTAGTTTTTAAGTGATGTGGTGCTCTCCGACTTCCACAACCCATTTGGAGATCCTGTCCGTGAGGTCTATTTTGCCGACTAGGACTTTCAGTGGGTACTCCGTCAGTACAGTGATGGGGTGAGCCTAGAAGTCGTGCATCAGCTTCCTTGAAGCCATTACCAAGGCGTATGCCACCTTCTACAATGAAAGATAGATTGTTTTAGCATCAGAGAATGTCTTATCAACATAATAGACAGGACAATGTTGGCGGTCCTCATCTCGGACCAGCACTCCACTTACTACATGTTGGGATACAATAAGATAGAGATAAAAGACCTCTCCGGCTATAGGAGTGAAGGCTCAGTCAGATATTTCTTGAGTTCCTCTAGAACCTGGCTCACCTCTTTGGTCTATTAGAACCAAGGGTTCCTCTTTAACACTTGGAAGAATGGTCGACATTTGTTCGAGGATCGACTGATGAACCTATTTACGGTAGCGGCCATTCCTATTATATTTTACATGTCTTTGACCAAGCTCGGCTTGAATTGTGCCAATTTGGTCCGAGTTTGTCTCGATGCCTCTATGTGTGACTAAGAAGTCGAGAAACTCCGAAATCTTTTCCAAAACTTTGGCATGCCAAAGGCGCACTTGGAAGCATTGAGCCAAATCTTGTGATGCTTGAGGATCCCAAACATCTCATTGAGGTCGGCCAAATGACCTTTCTTTTTTATGGTCTTGACCACTATGTCATTGATGTAGGTCTCTATAGTTTTCCCCATCAAGCCGTCGAACATTGTGGTCACCATGCTCTAATAGGTTGCTCCTGCATTTTTTAACCCAAAGGACGTGACCTTTTAGCAGCATGTCCCCCTAGGGGTAATGAACGCGATCTTCTCTTGATCTGGGCCAAACATCGCAATTTGATGATAACTTCGGTAAGCGTTGAGGAAGCTCAATCACGCATGTTTGGCCGTTGAGTCTACCATCTTGTCTATCTTTAATAGGGGAAAGCTGTCCTTTGGGTAGGCCTTGTTCAGGCTCGTGAAATCCATGCACACTTTCCATTTTTTGATCTTTTTTTAACCACCACTGTATTCAACAGCCAATTAGTATAGTAGACCTCTCTAATTGCCTCAACTTCGAGCAGCTTGGCAACTACTTCAGTCATAGCTTCAACGTACTGAGGTACCGACCTACGAATTTTTTGCTGGCCTGGCCTATGAGCCAGGCTGACATTGAGTTTGTGATAGATGAAAGTGGGGTTAACCCCGGGTATCTCATAGGGAGTCCATACAAAGATTTTAATATTATCCTTCAAGAAGGCAATCATTTTGGCCCCCTCCTCCCCCTCATGGAAGAGCTGATCAAGAAGTTCTACCCCTACTAGTTCAGTAGACGACTCTTCCACCACTTTCTCTTTTTCCTTTGTGCCGATGTCCTCCAAAATTGCCGTATTCAGGATTTTTACAAGCTAGACTTGCCCCGTGGTCCGCTTGCTCTTTAGTGAGGCCACAAAGCACTCATTCGAGGTGACTTGGTCACTGTATATTACCTCCATGCCCTTCTCAGTGCGAAATTTCATTAATTGGTAGTAGGTTGATGGTATGACCTTCAACTCATTCAATTAGGACCGACCAACTATAGTGTTGTAGGCAGATAAAACGTCGAGTACTAGAAAGTCAGTCTTGATGGTGGTCATGCCTACACGGACTGGGATCGTTACTCTCCTGAGAGGCCAGGCCGATTGAGAATTAAATCCCACCAGAGGGGCAAGCGATGGAATCAAATCTTTTACCCCGAGGCCGTGCTTCTTTAAAAGATCATAATACATGATCTCGGCCAAACTGCCTTGGTCTATCAGGATTCTTTTGATGTTACACCAATCCATGTTCAAGGTGATGACCAAGGCATTGTTATACGGGTGCTAGACTTGCTCTGAATCTTTCTTGATGAAGGATATCTCGGTCCTCCTTCCTTCTGACCTTGGCCTCTTGGCCAACTGTACTTGCATCACGGTCTGATGGTGCCAAGCTCTTTGTATTTGGCCCCTAAGGCCATTCTTTTGGCTATGATCCATGAGGCCATGGATCACGGTAATCTTCCCTCTATCTTGGATGGTTGTCCTTGTGTTCTGGTCTGCCCCACTATCCCTATTTTATCCTTGGTCATCGATGAACTCCTTAAGGTGTCCATGATGTACCAGATCCTCCAAGTGTCTTTTGAAGGAATGACAATCCTCTGTTTTGTGTTCCCTCTCGTTATGGTAGGAGCATCTCCATCGAACTCCATCCTTTATCACTGCTTGAAAGGTGGCCTCCGACATCTTCGGCGACTATACAAAGTAAGGCTTTTCCCTAATCTAGGGGAGGATATTGTAGATTGGTTCTTTGAAAATGGTGTTCATGGCGACTCATGAATTGTTGAAATCATCGTCAATCCTGGCAGGGCCGAAATGATCGGCTAGGCCAATATTCCTCTTGGGTTTTTTTGTTGGGCTTTACACTACCCTGATGCTAGACCTTCTCGTAAACCTCCCCCTTCCATGTTAGTTGTGTTAGTGTCCTCCTCCTTCTAGATGTGATATTCCACCTTCCTCATTAGATCCCCAATCTTTTCGGGCAGCTATACCGTTAGGGCACTCTTGAGCTCATTTCTTGGGGGAGGGAGCCCAAGTCTGAATGCGGCCACTGCCATTTTCTCGCTATAGTGCTCTAATTCGTTGTACGTCTCTCAATATCTCACTGTGTATGCTCGCAAGGTTTTCTTCTTTCCCCTCCTGAGTGCCAAGAGTGCATTAATACCATTAGGAATCTTGGTGCACGTTATAAGTCGAGCTTCAAACGTCATGGCCAACTTCCCCAACTGCCAATGGAGGGAGTCAAGAGTTTTTTTAGCCACCTCAGTCTTGTCTCACCCATGCAGGAGAGGAGTACCTTACACATCAAGGAGTCATTACCACTCTATAGGGTCATCATTTGTCTGCAATGGCTGATGTGGGAGTTGGGATCTATCTTGGCGTCATATGAGGTGAAATTTGAGAGAGAGAAGCCATTTAGTGGAACCAGAGACTTAATCCTGGCTAAGAATAGGGTAGAAAGGAATTTACCCTGAGTGGGGCTCGATCGGGGAGTTGGACTGTTCGGTCTTTTATATTGATGGTTTGGCCTTGGGGCCAGACAACTCAGCTTCTTTGAGTTGTAGCTTTGCACCGCCTCTTTTTCTCTTCTCCTTGAGATGATTTTTCTCAGGTCTGGACTATGCCGAGATGAGCATGTGTGGCTTTGCTCCCCCGTGTTCCACTGGCCAGCGCTTTTTGCAAAAGGAAGGTAGGTAGTTCCCTCAGTACTTGATTCTTGAGCTCATAAGAGTTCTGGGGTCGTCTTCTTCACCCGCTGAACTCGATCGAGTAGTGGGGTGTGATTTCTTCTTATTGGGCGGATAGACTCGTTTTGCTCAGTACAAGGTCGTGCCTACTGGTGGCTTCCTCCTCCCTTGGACTTTCCTCTCGTCCTTTGGCCTTGAGGGCTGCCCTTAGCTCGGTAATCTCTTCTCGCATCGTATTGAAGGTGGCCTCTTGGCCGAGGGCCTCTTCAAGATGTTTGGGGGTCTGGTACATAGGCCTCTTGCCTTGGTATTTTGTCAATTCTTTGGTGGAGTTTTTCTCTACAAGACTACGCTCTCTGTTAGACCGGTCGCCATTTTCTCTCGAGTTCGTCTCAAAAGGGGACGCCATGAATGAAGGTCAAGCTTCTCTGGTATACTTTACACAGATGATGCTAAATGTGCGGGGTAGATCTGCAAGGGGTGTATAGAACAGATGGAAGTGTAACCAGGCCCGAATGTCCACCTCGTATGGTCTGGATGTCCTGTAAAAGAGAGCACAATAACTGTCCGGTTGAGTGTTTTTGCCGAAATATCCCTCCGATGGCTAAGTTAGCAAGGAGACTAGAACTTGAACGAGATAGAAGGAAATCAGAGATTGGGATTGGAGATGTAGAAAACACGTATCCCTCATGTTCTATGGCACCGAGAAAGGGCCTGATCGGCCATTACTCCTTGTGTGCTGGGTTCGTTCTGGGCCGTATTTCTGTGTAATTCGACTCATATTGTATGGGCTTGGATTTGGGCTTGGAGCCTGAGCCATTCTGAATCGGGCTCTTTTAATTTTTATTTATTTATTTTGGTGTCTTCTAATTTTCATTATTTGCGCCTCGGTGGATTTCGGAATTAAATAAGAGAATAAGAATGAGTAGGATTAGATAGTATAACCACCAAATTAAGTTTTAATGCAATTCAATTTTAGATAATAAGCTGTATTAATTTTCGGATAAAAGAATCCAAGTCTACTTGTTTTTTGATTAATTGATTGGTATAATATTTCATTTCCCATTTTGCCCATAATCATAATCTTTCTTGTTTTTAATACCAACTGTTAGGTGGGGGTAAAATAGTATTTTCCAACTTTTAATGCCAACTAGTGGCATTGAATACCACAGAGAATATGGATTTGTATTAAATTGGATAAAAGTGCTCTATTATAGTTCAATCCGATCGAGTTTATACTGAAATTCGAGTTTATATATTATGGTAATGTTTGGTTGAGGAATTATAGTTCCGGATTGAACTATATTGGAATATTCTTATATAATATAATCTGCTATTTGGTTGTAATTTTTTGGAAAAGAAATGAAAAGCTGGTTAACTACTTTACTGCATAGAACCTGAGATTATTGATATCTCACCCCTTTGGTGGGTTGGTGTCAAGCCCCACCCCGACCATCGGACACGAAATCTGAGAATGAGTACTCAACCCATCGCACTTAATATCATACACAACATTTCGAACATATTTTTTTCCTCTTTACATAATAACTTCATCTCTGGACCGATTTTATAAGAGGCTTATAATTCCAACAACATTCTTTCATCACTTACATTCCAAAAAGAGATAAACAAAAGGTAT
>JAUTBS010174166.1:0-19406 GCA_032361285.1 Aequorea victoria | reverse complement strand
GTAACGGGCCCGGGTCAAAATTACACCCCTAGGATTTGGTTACTTAACAATGGCAACCTTCGATACATAATGCCCAAATTAAAAAAAAATGTGTTGACTGATCTTGGCTGAGTTAATGTTGTCACAGTATATATTGTCTTCTTGTTCAAAAAATGTGTTGGAATTAATATCTTCTAAGATTTAGGCTCCGTTTGGTAACATTTACGTTTACTGTTTTCTATTTTTATTTTCAAAATTTACTAAATTTTTTAAAATAAGAAAAATGTATTTTCATTTATTTTGTAAAGAATTTTTCATTCATTCTATTTTTTCTCCTCCACTACCTGTGGCTACTACTAACTCTTGCTATCATTACCGACCACCACATCCGACTACTATCTTTGACCATCTCCTATCACCACCTTCGGTTACCACATCCTACCACCACCTCTGGTCACCACTTTTGTCACCACATTCGACCACCACCTCCGATCATCACCTTCGGCTACCACCTCCGATCACTACCTCCAGCTACCATCTCCGGTCATCACTACTTTCACTAAAAAAATATCTATGTGCCAAATGTTTTTGTTTATTTTTATTTTTTATAAAAATAAACAAAAACATTTTTTATTTCTCTTTACTGTAAATAAAAAATAGAAAACTATAAATGTTACTAAACGAGACCTATTCTTTGTTTTATTTTTTCCCTTTTTTCCTTGATTATAATTATTTCCTTTTGTGAGGAACCCTCTCAAAAAAAACTCGCTCGCCCTCATTTTTTTTAAAAAGGAAAACACGCTCTCGGTGTTTTATTATTTTTTTAAAAGACAAAAGTGGGGTTTTTACGTTTTGAATAGAGAGCCCCCAAATGCGTCTGTGTTAAAGGCCCCACAATTGGAGTAGTCACTTAATTTTTAATGAAAAATCAAGAAAATAAAACTTTCAAGGAATTAGTCCGTCGTTACCAGAGATAATAGTTCAGGAGCTAGGGTACAAAAGAAAAAGGTGTTAGGCATCCCTCTCGCCTGATCCAAAAACCGGCCTCTATTTAACCATTTATTTTGTTCTTGTCTTAAATTTATTAAAAGTAACATATACAGAACATGGGTTGGAGAGAGATCATACAAAAGTAAGAAAAAAATAAAACTCAACCTAAAACTAAGGCTTTCTATGCATACTTACACTTAATTGCATGTCAAATGGGGAGATGACAATATATCAGTACAGTTTAGACATAAAGGCATACTGTTTAGATATAAAAGATGCAAAAAAGCCAGTGGAAAAGCCACTTGTTTTAACAGAGGTGGCGCACGCCACCTCCTCACCTGGTGTGCGCTATCTAGACATGGCGTGCGCCACTTTTAGACACTCTGTCAGTGACGTGCGTCACTATGGAAGAGTGAGCTGGACACTGGGAGGTCCAAAAGAGGCCACTATTTTGAGAAAACAAGGTATTTTTTGTGCAAAAAGTGTTTTTATATAAGAAAAAAAACAAAGAGATAGCAATTCACATATAATCTTCAACACAGTCTAAATCCTATATTTTATGCATTTTTTACAAACTTAAGAAAAACTAAGAAATTGAAACCTAGCATGCTTTTCTAAGAAGGAAAAGATGCTTGAAACATAAAATGAGATGGAACATGGAAGAACGAGGCCAACGGCCTCTTTGTCCCCTTTTACCAAATAGAAAGAAGTTAAGATAAAAGAAAAGATGAAAAAAGAGCTTATCGTGTATTTTTGATGAAAAGTAAAGTTTCAAATAGTTCAGTAGCCTCCTAAAAAATGGTGCGTCTTATCTCAGGAAGCTCTTCGTACAGTCTTCGAGTCCTCAGAATCGATCAGGTGCAAGGTTTCTATTGTTTAATTAGTTCAATTTCAATGTCCTATCACGGATTCAACAGAACTTTGGTAAGTAATTGATTAGGGATGTCGGGTTTAGAATTCTGTAGAGTATTGAGTCTTCAATTTTTTTTGGATCTTAATTCAGCAGAGGTTTGGCGCTTGTATATTTTCGGATCAATTTGGCAGAACTTTGGTGCTTATAGATTCAAGGATCCTTGAAACAGAGGGGGAAGGCCTTTTTTATAGACTTTGGGTGAGGTAGCTGCCAAGAGGCAGATTTACTTCTCAAAGGTGGCAAGCGCCTAGTGGAGGAGGCGTGCGCCATGTTGGGGGTGGCGCGCGCCATGTTGGGAGGTGGCTTAGGGCACCTTGACTTGGCGTGGCAAGGAGATTTTGGAGGGAAGTGGCATGCGCCACTTGGAAGGTGGTGAGCGCCTGGTTGGATGGTTGCACCGAGGGCTATTTTTGGTATTTTAAGGTATTTTTGGATATTTTGGGGTGTCTTGGAGTATTTTAGGGTATTCCTTAGAGTCTCGAATTTGCACAGAGTTTTTTTCGATGGGGCTTACATATGCACTCATCGTTGAAAGCAAATTGAACAAGCTTATGAGCGGGTTAGTCAAAATTGCGGTGTCAGTTGTCTCTATTTGACAGAACTCTCACCACAAAGTTTGGGTGATTGAATGTTAAAGTCCCATAGACAGTCCCTTTTGACTAGACCGTTCTTAGGCTGGAAAGTAAGAAATCAAAGCAAATGTGTAAAGAAAAATGGTCGTGCTCGAGTTTACATCATGCTACCTATGTACGCTGTTTGAAAGGATCAGACCAGCGTAGTTCATGGAGACAATGCAAATGATCCAGAGATAACAAAGGTTAAAACTTAGTGGTTACCTCATAAAACTATGTAATAAAATATTTTAAGGTTGCGAGGACCGAAAGAAAAAGAGACAAACCAATTTAAGGTCATGAAGGACCTATTTAGTCAGTTTAAGGTCGTGTAGGACAGCATGTTATCCTTTTAAGGTCTCGTGGGACCGCACTTTTTATTTCTTTTATGGTCGCGTAGGACCGATTTTATCCTTTTAAGGCCGTGAGTGGACCAATTTATCCTTTTAAGATAGTGAATGGATCAAGAATAAAGCAGTTTAAAATCGTGAAAGACTGGTCAGTTTAAGGTCTTGGCCGGACTAGTTTATCCTTTTAAGGTCATGAATGGACTGATTTGGGTGAAGATTAGCTTTGGCGTCACAACAATAAAGACTCGTGGTTGTATATAAAAAACAATTGAAACACGTAAAAGTTCTCGACTTTTACTGGTTGTACCACTAGGCACGTATTAACGGTCCTACTACCATTCAAATCTCATCATGAGACCTTAATCACTCTGTTTGGATCGAGTAGTTTAAAGTCATAAATGGACTAATTTGCTCAGTTTTAGGTCATGAGATGGACCCAATGTACTCAGTTTTAAATCGTGAGACGGACCTAAGGTACTCAGTTTTCGATCATGAGACAGACCTTCTTTGGAATCTCGGGTGCAAGAAAGAAGCTTGGCATGTAGGTAATAGGATGATTTTGGTGATCGAGAATGATTTTAAAAGTTTCTTTTATCGGGGATGAACCCCAAATTTTTGAATTTTTTAGTTTAAAACTCATTAAAAAGCGAATAGGAGGTGGCCACGTGTCGCTTGGATTGACCTGGCGAACAAGGAGGGAAGTGGCGCTCGCCTGGTGATGATTAGTCTGACATAACGTGCCACAAGGAGTGAGGTGGCATGCGCCTGGCGGCTGGAGGAGGGACGTGGCGCTTGCCTGGTGACGTGGAGTGCCACTAGGAGGGAAGTGCCGCACGCCAGGTATTGAAAGGTCGTGAGGGTTTGGTTAAGTCTTGTGGTGGCTCATTTTAGACCGTTCACCCTCGTCTTTCTCTATCGGCGCACTCTTAACTCTTTACTCTTCTTGACTTCTGGCTAATTTCCGATGGAAAACAACGACGATAAGATAACCTATGGCGTGAGCCCTGGCCAAGGAAGCACGTTTCACAAGGTAGATCCTGTCCTGACGACTGTGGAAGCTGCAGTCCTGACTGATGACACCGTGGACCTTGCTCGGGCCTTTGGGACCCCTGTCACAGACTCATTCTTTATAGGGCTCAATGAATCCCATTTGAGTCCTTTACACCATCCAGAGGTCTCCCAGATGCATTCCAACACCCTGGACGACCTTCTTGCTGCCACTGACACCATCCGTGCCATGAAAGAGGCGGGCCTTCAGAGTGCCACACCACTGAGGAGCCAACGGTGGACAACCCTCAAGTCCCAAATCCCTTCCGTGGGGTTATGGCTGCTGACATGCAGGGGTTTTTGACCTGGCTTGGTACGGTTCCTCGGTCCACGCATAAGAGCCTCTCCCGACTAGCCACTTCCAGTATGACGATAGCACCGTGGACTCGGCGTTGCTGCTTTGCTCTCTAGGCGTTCACCTCTTAGTGACGAATTTCCAGGTACATCTTCTTTTTCTTTTCTTTTTCTTTTATGTTTAATTTGAACCAAAGAAAGCCAAAAATCTTAAAAAGATTTATGGACTTAGATATATGCACAGGGTAGGCCTGAAGCGTTTGGATGGATGATTTTTCAGAACATAACACCAAATAACTTGAATCCTTAAAAATAAAACAGATCAGAACTTAGAAACTTTTTATATTTTGGTTGAATCCTGTATTTCTTATTCTATTTTTTTTTGCATATATGTATGTTTTGGTTTTTCACCGTTGAGTTGCGTGTTAATGCTCCCCGAGGTGAATTTTTTTTTTGTCCATAGACAAACATTTTAACGTTTTATTAGAGGAATTTTAATTTATTTTTTTGCCGTTGGGTTGCGTGTCAATGCTTTTCACGGTGGAAATTTTGTTTTTGTCCCTAAACATACATTTTCACATTTTTCTAGGAGTTTTTTTTACTTTTCTGCCGTTGGGTTGCGTGTCAACGCTTCTCGGGGTGGAGAATTTGTATTTTTTCCTAGACAAATATTTTTACATTTTTCTATGAGAATTTTTCTTTATTATTTATTATTATTATTATTATTTCAAATAATTTATTAATTCAAACCTAGGTTGCGTATCAACGTTGCTCGAGAAAGAAGGGCTTTCCTTCGGCCTGCCTGACTTAGGTTACGTTTCGCGTGTCTGCCTTCGAGGCCTTATGGTGGGTTCAACGCTTTTCAAATTGGGTAGACATCCGTTCGTCCCGACTAACTTAGATTGTATCGTACATTTTCCCGAGAGGGAATTAATGACCTTTTTGTCCCTAGATAAATATTTTTACGTTTTCCTAAGAAATTATTATTTATTTTTAATTAATTCAGACTTGGGTTGCGTATCAACATTTTTCGAGAAGGAATGGCTTCCCTTCGGCCTGCCTGACTTTAGGTTACATTTTGCGCGCCTGCCAGGGATGGGTAGGCTACTGCGACCCCCACATCTGAGACTTTATGGGTTCAACGTTTCTCAAATTGGCTAGGCATCTGTTCGTCCAAACCAACATAGGTTGTGTCGTACGTTTTCCTGATAGAGAATTAATGACATTTTTGTCCCTAGATAAACGTTTTTACGTTTCTCTAGAAAATTATTATTTTATATTTTTGTTTATCCCTAGACAAATGTTTGCACATTTTCCTAGGAGAATTTCTCATTTTATTCATTAGGCGAGTATTTTCACACTTTTCAAGATTTATTGAACTTCCTATTTGGTCCAAACTTAGGTTGCGTCTCAACGTTTCGTAAGAGGGATTTTTCTATTTTTTTGGTCACTAGATAAGCGTTTACACGTTTTTCTAGATTTATTAATTTTTTCTTTTTGCCCAAGTTAGGTTGCGCTTCCTGGTACCTAACGTGGTGAATTTTTTATTTTTCTGGTCACTAGATAAGTATTTTCACGTTTTTTTAAATTTATTAAAACTTTATATTTTTGGTCCAACTTTGGTTGCGTCTTAACGCTTTTTAAGAGGGATTTTTTTTAGATCACTAGACAAGTGTTTTTATGTTTTTCTAGGTTTATTGAATTCTTTTTATTTTTGGTCCAACTTAGCTTGCGTCTCAACGTTTCTTAAGAGATAATTTTCTGTTTTTAGGTCACTAGATAAGCGTTTTCATGCTTTTCTTAGTTTATTTAAAGTTTATGTTTTTGGTCCAACTTAGGTTGCGTCTCAAAGCCACTAGTTTTAACAAAGGTGGCGCACACCACCTCCTCAACTAGTGCGCCATCTAGACATGGCGTGCGCCACTTTCAGACACTCTGGCAGTGGCCGCGTCACTCTGAAAGAGTAAGTTCGACACTGAAAGGTCCAAAAGAGACTACTATTTTGAGAAAACAGTGTGCTTTGTGTGCAAGAGTATTTTTATACGAGAAAGAAAACAAAAAGATTATAATTTACATAGAATATTCAACACGTAGTCTAAATCTTATATTTCATGCCCTTTTTTAGATACTTAAAAAGCTAAGAAAAAGGAAACCTAGCATGCTTTTCTAAGAAAGAAAAACATACTCGTACAGAAAATGAAAATGGAGTCGGGTGGCCTCTTTCTCCCCTTTTACCGAATAAAAAGAGGTTAAGGTAAAAGAATAGATGAAAAAGGGAGCTTACCCTATATTCCAGACGAAAAGCCAAGTTTCAAATAGTTCGGTAGTTTTCTCAAATACGACACGTCCTATCTTGGGAAGCCTTCCGTGCAGTCTCTGAGTCCACGAAATCGGCCCAATGTATGGGTTTCTATATTGGTTGGGTATTGATGTGATTCAATTTAGTTCTTAATTTGGTAGCGTGTCAGATCCTTGCTCGGGTTTAGAATTCTGCAGAGTATTGTCACTCTTCAGGTTCAGGATCAATTCGGCAGAACTTTGGTGCTTATAGATTCAGGGATCCTAAAAACAGAGGGGGTAGAGCCTCTATTTATAGTTTTTGGGAGAGGAAGCTGTCAAAAGGCAAAAGCTTATTCTCAAAGGTGGTGCGCTAGGGGAGGTTGCGTGCACCATGTGGGTGGTGGCACATACCAGGTTGGAGGTGGCTTCGGGCACCTTGACTTGGCGTGGCTAGGTTTTTTTTGGAGGAAAGTGGCGTGCACCACTTTGAAGGTGGCGCGCACCTTGTGAGGGACGCTGCATTAAGGGATATTTTTGGTATTTTAGGCATTTTGGAATGTTTCGGAGTATTCCTTGGACTCTCAGACCTGCACGGAGTTTCCTTTGATGCGACTTACATATGCACTCATCATTCGAAGCAAACCGGATAAGCCTATACATGGGTTAGTCAAAATTGAGGTGTCTACAGTTATCCCTCTTTGACAGAACTCTCACCGCAATGCGTGGGTGAGTGAATGTCAAAGTCTCATAGATAGTCTCTTTTGACTAGACCATTCTTAGACTGGGAAGTAAGAAAAAAATGTGCAAAGCGAAAAGGTCATGCTTGAGTTTACCTCAAGCTGCCTACGTACCCTGTTTGAAAAGAACATACCAGCCTAGTTCATGGAGATCATGCAAATGACGCAAAGGAACAAAAGGTAAAAACCTATTGGTTACCCCACAAAGCTATGCAATAAAACATATTTAAGGTCACGGGGACCGAAAATTAAAGAGACAAACTAGTTTAAGATCATGAAGGACCTATTTATTCAGTTTAAGGTCATGTAGGACCGCCTGTTATCCTTTTAAGATCTCGTGGGACCGTGTTTTTTGTTCCTTTTAAGGTTGCGTAGGATCGATTTATCCTTTTAAGGTCATGAATGGATCGAGAATAAAGCAGTTTAAAGTCATGACAGACTGGTCAATTTAAGGTCTTGGTCGAACCGATTTATCCTTTTAAGGTCATGAATAGACCGAGTTAGCACTTTTAAGGTCCCGACCAGTCCGATTTATCCTTTTAAGGTCATGAATGGACCGGGTTAGGTGTAGAATAGCTTTGGGGTCACAATAACAAAGGCTCGTAGTTGTATATAAAAAACTTTTGAAATACGTAAAAGTTTCAGACTTTTAGTCATTGTTACCACCATGCACGTATTAACTGTCCTACTACCATTCTAATCTTGTCATGAGACCTTAATCACTCTGTTTGGATTGAATAGTTTAAAGTCATGAACAGACTAATTTGCTCAGTTTTAGGTCGTGAGATGGACCCAAGGTACTCAGTTTTAGGTCGTGAGACAGACCCAATGTACTCAGTTTTAGGTCGTGAGACAGACCCAATGTACTCAGTTTTAGGTCATGAGATGAACCCAATGTACTTAGTTTTAGGTCGTGAAATGGACCCAATTTACTCAGTTTTAGGTCATGAGACGGACCGATTTATCCTGTACATATGTAAATACTCACCATGAAGAACCCTCTCCAAAAACACGCTCGCCCTCGTTCTTTTTAAAAGAAAAACACGCTCTAGGTTTTATGATTCTCTTAAAAGGAAAAAGTGGGGTTTTAATATTTTTAAAAGAGAGCCCCACAAATGCGTCCTTGTTAAAGGCCGCACAATTGGAGTCGCCACTTGGTTTTTAATAGAAAACTAAGAAAATAAAACTTTCAAGGAACTAGTCCGTCGTTACCAGAGATAATGATTCAGGAGCTAGGGTACGAAAGGAGAAGGTGTTAGGCACCCCTCTCGCCCGATCTGAAGACCGACCTCTACTTAACCGTTTCTTTTATTCTTATCTTAAGTTTATCAAAAGCAACATATACAGAACATAGGTTGAAAAGAGATCATACAAAAGCAAATAAGAAAATAAAACTCAACCTAAAACTAAGGTTTTCTATACATATTTACACTTAATTGCATGTTAAATGAGGGATGACAACACGTTAGTGCAGTTTATACATAGAAAAGCATACTGTTTAGACATAAAAGATATTGAAAAAGGCACTGGTTTTAACAGAGGTGGCGCATGCCACCTCCTCACCTAGGATGCGCCATTTAGACATGGCGTACGCCACTTTCGAACACTCTGGCAGTGATGCACGTCACTATGAAAGAGTGAGCTCGACACTAGAAGGTCCAAAAGAGGCTACTATTTTAAGAAAATAGTGTGCTTTGTGTGCAAAATTATTTTTATACAAGAAAGAAAACAAAAAGATGGAAATTCACATAGAATCTTTAACACGTAGTCTAAATCCTATATTTCATACCCTTTTTTACATACTTAAAAATCTAAGAAAAAGGAAACCTAGCATAATTTTCTAAGAAGAATAAAAAGATGCTCGTACAGAAAATGAAAAGCGGCATCTTTCTCCCCTTTTACTGAATAGAAAGAGGTTAAGGTAAAAGAATAGATGAAAAATGGGGCTTACTGTATATCCTGGACAAAAAGTGAAGTTTCAAGCAGTTTGGTAGTTTCCTCAAATACGGTGCGTCCTATCTCGAGAAGCCTTTTGTGTTGTCTTCGACTCCTCGAAATTGGTCTAGTGTATGGGTTTCTTTATTGGTTGGGTATCGGTTTGATTCAATTTAGTTCTTAATTTGGTAGCGTGTCAGATCCTTGTTCGGGCTTAGAATTCTGCAGAGTATTATCACTCTTTAGGTTCTGGATCAATTCGGCAGAACTTTGGTGCTTATAGATTCAGTTATTCTAAAAATAGAGGGGTAGAGCTTCTATTTATAGTTTTTGGACGAGAAAGCTGCCTAAAGACAAAAGTTTTTTCTTAAAGGAGGCGCGCGCTAGGGGAGGTGGCGTGCGCAATGTGGGTGGTGGCGCGCGCCAGGTTGGAGGTGGCTTAGGGCACCTTGACTTGGTGTGGCCAGAGATATTTAGAGGAAAGTGGCGTGCGCCACTTTGAAGGTGGTCCGCGCCTTGTGCGGAGGCCGCATCAAGGGGTATTTTTGGTATTTTGTGTGTTTTGGGGCATTTAGGGGTATTTAAGGGTGCTCCTTGGAATCTCGAACTTGCACGGAGTTTCCTTTAAAGAGTATAAGCCTATGCGCGGGTTAGTCAAAATTAGGGTGTCTACAGTTGTCCCTCTTTGACAAAACTCTCTCTGCAATGCATGGGGTGAGTGAATGTCAAAGTCTCATAGATAGTCCCTTTTGACTAAACTGTTCTTAGGCCAAAAAATAAGAAAACATAACAAAATGTGCAAAGCGGAATGGTCGTGCTTGAGTTTACATCAAGCTGCCTACCTACCCTATTTGAAAGGATCAGACCAGCGTAGTTCATGGGGACAATGCAAAAGATACAAGAATAACAAAGGTTAAAGACCTAAATGGTTACCCCACAAAGCTATGCAAGAAAAACGATGTTTAAGGTCACGGGGACCGAAAACAAAAGAAACAAACAAGTTTAAGGTCATGAAGGACCTATTTATTCAGTTTAAGGTCATGTAGGACCACCTATTATCCATTTAAGGTCACGTGAGACTGTATTTTTTATTCTTTTTAAGTTCATGAGTGGACCGATTTGGTCAATATAAGGTCCCGACCAGACCAATTTATCCTTTTAAGGTCATAAGTGGACCGAATTTATCCTTTTAAGGTCATGAATGGACCAATTTGGACAATTTAAGGTTCCGATCGGACCGATTTATCATTTTAAGGTCCCGACCAGACCGATTTAACCTTTTAAGGTCGTGAGTGGACCGATTAGGGCGTAGATTAGCTTTGGGGTCACGGCAACAAAGGCTCGTGGTTGTATATAAAAAAAACTATTGAAGTACGTAAAAGTTCTGGACTTTTAATGGTTGTTACCACCATGCACATATTAACGGTCCTACTACCATTCAAATCTCATCATAAGACCTTAATCACTTTGTTTGGATCGAATAGTTTAAAGTCGTAAATTGACTAATTTGCTCAGTTTTAGGTCGTGAGACGGACCCAATTTACTCAGTTTTAGGTCGTGAGACGGACACAAGGTACTCATTTTTAGGTCACGAGACAGACCCGTTGACTCAGTTTTAGGTCATGAGACGAACCCATTGTACTCAGTTTTAGGTCGTGAGACAGACCCAAAGTACTCAATTTTAAGTCATGAGACGGACCATTGACTCAGTTTTAGGTCATAAGACGGATCCAATGACTCAATCTTAGGTCATGAGACAGACTCAATGCACTCTATTTTAGGTCATGAGACGGACCCAAAGTACTCAGTTTTAGGTAATGAGACGGACCGCTGGCTCAGTTTTAGGTCATGAGAGGGACCCAATGACTCAATTTTTGGTCATGAGACGGACCCAATGTACTCAATTTTAGGTCGTGAGACGGACCCAAAGTATTCAATTTTAGGTCATGAGACAGACCGATTTATCATTTTAAGGTCATGAATGGAGTGATTTCGATGAAGGTTAGTTTTGGGGTCACAACAAAAAAGGCTCATGGTTGTATATAAAAAACTATTGAAATATGTAAAAGTTGTGGACTTTTAGTAGTTGTACCCCCATGCACGTATTAACGGTCCTACTACCATTCAAGTCTCGTTATGAGACCTTAATTTCTTCGTTTGGATTGAGTAGTTATGGAGATGGGTGAAAATTAACTTTGGGGTCACGATAACAACGGCTTGTGGTTGTATATAAAAGACTATTAAAGTACGTATAAGTTATGGACTTTTAGTGGTTGTTACCACTATGCACGTATTAACGGTCCTACTACCATTCAAGTCTCGTCATGAGATCTTAATCACTTTGTTTCAATCATTCAGGTTGAATAGTTTAAAATCATAAATAGACTAATTTAAATGATTAGGTTGAACCGTGTATTTCTTATTCTATTTTTTATATATATGTATGTTTTAGTTTTCACATTTTTTTAAGAGAATTTTTTATTTGCTTGGTTTGTTTTTTTTGTTATTGGGTTGCGTGCCAATGCTTTTCGAGGGAAAAATTTTGTTTTTGTCCCTAGACAAACATTTTTATATTTTTTAGGGAATTTTTTTTTTATATTTATATTAATTGATTTATTTTTCTGTCATTGAATTGCATATCAACGCTTCCCGAGGCAGAAATATTATTTTTATCCCTAGCCAAATATTTTCACATTTTTTTAGAAATTCTTTTTATTTATTATTAATTCAAAATTGGGTTACGTATTAACATTTTCCGAGGAGGAAGGGCTTCTCTTCGGCATGCCTGACTTAGGTTGCGTTTCGCGTGCCTGCCTGTGATCGGTAGGCTACTGCATCCCCCACATCCGAGGCCTTATGGGTTCTACGCTTTCCAAATTGGGTAGACATTCGTTCATCCTAACCAACTTAGATTGTGTCGTATGTTTTCTCGAGAGAGAATTAATGTACATTTTGTCCCTTGATAAATGTTTTCACGTTTCTCTAGGAAATTATTATTTGTTAATTTAATTCAAACTTGGGTTGCGTATTAGCATTTGCCGAGGAGGAAGGGCATCCCGTCGGTTTGCCTGACTTAGGTTACGTCTCGCACGCTTGCCTGGGATGGGTAGGCTACTGCGCCCACCACATCCGAGGCCTTTTGGGTTCAACACTTTTCAAATTGGGTAGACATCCGTTCGTTCCGACCAACTTAGGTTGTGTCGTACATTTTCCTGAGAGGAAATTAATAACCTTTTTGTCCCTAGATAAACATTTTTATATTTCTCTAGGAAATTATTATTTGTTTATTTAATTCAGACTTGGGTTGCGTATCAACGTTTCTCGAGGAGGAAGGGCTTCCCTTCGGTTTGCCTAACTTAGGTTACGTTTCACGCGTCTGCTTGGGATGGGTAGGCTACTGCGTCCCCCACATCCAATGCCTTATGGGTTCTACATTTTCCAAATTGGGTAGACATATGTTCATCCCGACCAACTTAGGTTATTTCGTACATTTTTCCGAAAGAGAATTAATGACATTTTTATTCCTAGATAAACGTTTTCACGTTTGTCAAGGAAATTATTATTTATTTTTAATTAATTCAAACTTGGGTTGCGTATCAACATTTTTCGAGGAGGAAGGGCTTTTCTTCGGCCTGCCTGACTTAGGCTACGTTTCGCGCGCCTGCCTGTGATGGGTAGGCTATTGCGTTCCCCACATCCGAGGCCTTATGGGTTCTACGCTTTCCAAATTGGGTAGACATCCGTTCGTCCCGACCAACTTAGGTTGTGTCGTATGTTTTTTCGAGAGAAAATTAATAACATTTTTGTCCCTAGATAAATGTTTTCACTTTTCTCTAGGAAATTATTATTCTTGATTTGTTCGTAGACAAAAGTTTTCATCTTTTTCTAGGGGGTGTTTGTTAATTCACACTTGGGTTACGTAGCAACGTTTTTCGAGGTGGGTAGGCTTCCCTTCGCCCTGCCTGAATGAGGTTATGCTTTGCACTTCCGCCTAGTGACCCATACGAGCAACTTTTGGCTCTTAGTCATCCTAGGTTGCATTCCACGCTTCCTGAGTTGTATAGGGGTGCTCTTACCTGACCCACTTATGTTGTGCTGTACGTTTCCCGAGAGGGAATCAATTGTTTTGTCCCTAGATAAACGTTTTCATATTTTTTTTAAAAATCATTATTCTTATTTTGTTCCTAGCCAAACGTTTTTACATTTTTCTAGGGGGTTTTGACTTTATATTTTTATTTGTCCCTAAACAAATGTTTGCACATTTTTCTAGGAGAAATTTTTATTTTATTCATTAGCAAAGTATTTTCACACTTTTTTAGACTTGTTGAATTTCCTATTTTTGGCTAAGTTAGGTTGTGCTTCACACTACATAATTTTGGTGATCTTTCTATTTTCAGTCACTAAGTAAACGTTTGGGCATTTTCTAGGTTTAATGATTTTTTCTTTTTGTCCAAGTTAGGTTGCGTTTCCTGCTACCTAACGTTGTGAATTTTTTTATTTTTACTAGTCAAGTTACGCTCTCTTTTTTCCTTAACTTTTTTTCTTTTAGTTTATCTTATTTGATAATTTTTGTGTTTTACTTTTTTTTTTTGCAGACTAACGAGTATTTGTGAGGATTCAGAGGCTATACCCAGATCCTCGAGTGGTATGAGGTTCTCCCCTTGGAGAGCCGGGTTCTCGTGGATGTGTCCAGTTTCGGCCGGTTCAACCCTCTCCTCATGGGCACTCATAACGACAGAGTGCTCCTGACGGCTTTAGTGGAAAGGTGGTTGGACACCACCAACACCTTCCACTTCCCGTCATCCGAGGCTACCCCGACACACCTGGATTTTTCTATAATTATGGGGATCAGTGTAGGGGAAGATCCTATCCCACTCGATCCCACCATTGGCTCATGCCCGGAGGCACTTACCTACTGGCTCGACAGGATCCCGCCGCAGTCCGATTGCGGGTGCATTCGGTACTCATAGCTCGTAGATAGCTATATAGGATTTGAGTGCACTGAGCCCCACCACTTTGAGTGGGTCGCTCAGGCATTCTTGCTCTATCTTTTCAGTGCTTTCCTATTTACGAACAGGCAAAACACCTTCCAGTTATACTATCTAGGAGCCCTACATGACCTCCACTGGTTAGAGTCCTTCAATTGGGGAGGAGCAGCGCTGGCCACTCTGTTCACGAGTCTGCAGTCCGTATGTCGGGCCAAGGAGATGTCTGTGATGGAGTACTGGAGGATTTTTGAGGTATGATCTTGATCACGCTCTTTGTCTTTTAGTTCATTTCTACCGCATTTCTTATTGACCTGGCCTAACACTTATTCTGTTTATTTGTTTTTGTGTTTTTTTATCCTTATCTTATTTACAACTCTGGGTCTACAAGTTTATGGGGTTATTGGCTCCATAGAATACTCACCCTGATTCCCAGATCATTTCGAGGGTAGCTCGGTGGGGTCAAAGTACTCGGGGGAGGAATGAGGACACGAAGAAACTGAACACCTACCGTCTCCATCTAGACCGGCTAACTCCCACACATGTATGTTCTATTTTAATTTTACGCATGTTTGATTTTCTTTCGTTGATTCCTCTTGTATGTAACCTGTGCTCGATTTATTTTTTTGGTGAATTAGTGGGTGTGGGAGGGTATGGAGGCCAGGACAGGAGATGATCTGATGAGGAACCGTCAGGCTTCTCAGATGAGGATCTTGTTGGAGGGCCCGTTCCGTCGGGAGTGATTCCTAGGCGAGTGGGTAGTCCAATAGTCACTGAGGCTGGACCATTTTTGAGTCCCTCAGCCACCTTCACTCCATATGAGGTTGACGCACACCATGCCCTTAGAAGTTTTCGTCGAGGTGATGTACGGCTTTGCAGCTGGGAATTTCCTAGTCGAGGGGGAGTACATCACCTTTGCTCATGACTTCCTGATGCGTTCGATGGACATCCAGCTTGCAGAGGTGCAGGCTGGACAACCTTCGACGTCTCAGGTTCCTCCTGGGGTTGGTGGTTGTCCTGCTCCTATTACTGGGCGTGCTGTCGTGACTTCCCGGGTTGGCTCTGCTGTTGGTGGTGCTCACGCTGCTTGTGCCCCGGGTTTGGCTGCTCCTTTCTTTCTTCCATTATCTTGGGTAGTGAATACCTTTTCTACGGGTATCCATGTTCCATTCCTATTCCCACTCCCGAGGTACCGGAGATACGCCTTAGCAGTGGGGATGAGAAGGTACTTTCTACTTTTCTCTCTTTATTTTATGCCTCTCCTTATTTTAACCAAATATGTAAATCCGTCTAACATTTTCTTTTCTTGGCTCATTTCAAGTTTCTCCTCAGGCTTCCCGAGCCTTTATGGAGGACTGCCTCACTACTATTTCGGGTCTGATAATCTTAGTGAGGCAGTAGACCCAGGTACTTGTGAAGGCACACGTTGATCCCATTCCCTAAGCTCCTTATCCTCACCCTCGCTCGGTAAGTATTCTTATTTTTCTTATTTACTCGTATGCCCTTCTGCTCTCTCTCTTTTTTAAATTCGCACATATATACATGTTGACCGCACTTGTTTTCTTTCTTTCCCTTTTATGTACTTTCAGTCTTGCTCTGTTAGCCGCGGCTCTTCCGTCCATGGAACATTCTCATCTTCTCGTGCTGCCACCCCGTTTGCTGTTGGTCCATCGTGAGCTATTTCCCAGAGACCTTGCCCGCGGGATGGGGTTAGGGCGCGTCAGACTGATAGTGACTACGACTTTGACTCAGGAAATGCTACCACTTTTGCATCCTCTGTCCCGGAGCCTCCGCGTCGTACTCGTCGTCGACGTGATTAGGATGTCCTATGTTTTTCTCTCATTTGTCTGGGTGTACTCTATATACATTTTTCTCTTTTCTTTATATACATTTATTTTTGGATGAGATAGGCTTTCGTGCCTAATTTTGGGTTTTTATTTAGTATTCCCTTTTTAGTTCTTTTTTCATTTATTCTTTTGTATGGATATTTGATTTATTTATATGCATGGATTGTACCTTCTTCTTATGCGTGGATGTTGTATATACCATTTATGTACATGAATGTTTACAGGGTTATGTACAGGATTTTATAGGGTTATGTACATATGTGCAGGGATATATTTACAGGGTATGCTATGTACATGGAATATTTATAGGGTATTTTACGTACAGGGATTATGTACATGGTTTATTTACAGGGTATTTACAGATGTGCAGGGATATATTTACAGGGTATGTACATGGATTATGTACATGATTTATTTACAGGGTATTTATATATGTACATGATATATACAGGTTTGTTTACAGGGTTTTCTTTACAGAGTATTTACATATGTACAGAAAATATTTGCAAGTATTATTTAGTATTATTTACAAGTTTATTTACAAGGGTTACATTTATGTACAAAGATTATATATATATAGAATTTATTATAGGGTTGTGCTTGCTCTTTTCTGTGATTTTATTGTATTTTTATATATGTACGAATGTACATGCACGGATGTTAATAGATAGTAAGGTATAGACCGAAGCGGTTACGCTACTACTCGTAGACATTAAGTGCTAATGGTGACAACTCAGACATAAAGTAAGAAGGGAGAACAAAGCTGTTTCTTTCAAATCAGAGGTGGCACGCGCCATAATGGTGTGCAATTACATGGCGAGTGCCATGATGATGTGGAGCGCGCTAGTGGAGGTGGTGCGCACCAGGTTCAGGTCCCCCAGATTTTATATAAAAAGGATGTCCAACCTTCTTTTAACAGCCAACTCTGATTCATTAACATGACTTCTTCCACTCAATATTCTCTCTCTTGCTAGGCCGATGAGTTTACTAAGATCAAACAAACTAATTTTGTAAGTTTTTGTTTGAACGCTCTTTTCTATTTGAGGGCCGTGAGGATGGACTGAAACTTCCTGAAGGCATCTACTCAATTGTGAGATCCAGTGGCTTATAGTTTCAGACTCAGAGACGAAGAGCTCTGCCCGACCATTGAAGAGTTCAAAACTATCATGCATCTCTTCACTCGAGAGGAGATTTTGATTCCCACATCTTATGCGAGCCCAAAGAAACTCTTGAGGGATTTATGCAGAATGAGCGGTAGTGAGGCTTCCATTGTTCTGCATGGAGAGGGTCCTCGACATATCCTGTCTGGTTAGCCGCTTCCGCCCTGTCGGTTCTTTTTTTATTTCCCTCTACAGTCTTGCTGTCGCTATGCTTTGTGCATCTGTCTTCTAGTCAATTTCCTTCTTTTCCCGGGAGATGACGATGTCAGCACTACCTCAGTACAGGTAGCCTCTCAAATAAAGGACGGAAAGAATTTTGTACCACTGATCTTGGCCAAGACACTGATCGGTTTAAACTCTGTGCAATCCGGTGTCTCTTTTGTAAACTCTCCTTTTATATATTTCTCTCAATTTTTTCGCTCAGCTCTCCCTTTTTCTGTATTTTTAATTTTTTTTCCACTCAACTCTGATTTTCTCATATTTGTCAATTTTTTCACTTAACTCTCATTTTTCTGTATTTTCTCTCAGAACTGGTTGATGGAGAAGGTGAGCATTTTGGAGTAGGAGTATCCGTTGGCTGAAGTCTATACTTCGAGAGACTTTCTGTAAAGAGGGGTTTGCTGCCCTTGCGTCCCTATGGTCGAGTGGAAAGATTTCTTTGGAGCTCAGACTGACGAAAACATCTGCTGGCGTTGTCCCTGGTGGACTATTCCTGTAGCGACAGTTTTGACCACAGAGCATCCCGGTGTCTTGCTCATAGGCTTGAAGCTGACCACTTTCTATTTTCCTTCTCGCGTTCTGCGTCAGCTGGGTCGTGCTCAGACGTGTCCTCCTGCGGCGGTTCTTATGACCAGTTCTTCTCATTACGCTCCTTTTCTAGAATGTTACCGACAGTTCTGGTCATCCCGAAAGATGATTAACTCAGGAGATCCCTGAGTGATGCCTTTCTGATACATAATCCATATGGCTGGGAAGGGATATAAAGTAAGAAAAAGACAACGATGTGAAGAAAAGAGGACTCAATCTGGTTGTTCCTGCTGCACTTTTATTATTATGTTTATTTTTTTTCTCTTTTGTTTTTGTTTAGAAAAAGACTTAGGATTTACACTTTTCTCTTTTCATATATAAACTTTATTCGTTAAACCTAACTAATGAAAAATTCTCATTTTTTTTGATATTTGATCTTCTCACTTTGTTCATTTGATATTCGTTTTTGCCATATAATAAAGATTAATCAAAAAAATTTAAAGACATCTTTACATTTGAAATCATAATCAGATAGAGAGTTTTGAAAGATGAAGTATTTTGGGTAAGTCGTGTTTCCCCCTTTTTTTAAGGAGAGGTTTATTTCTGTACAGGTTTAAGTCAAACTTCAAATTTAAGTTGCCTACGTATCCCAAAGAAAAGGAACCAGGCCACAACGTAGTTTCGGTCTGGTTCCCACTCAAGTTTTAACACTCTCTTTTTTTTATGCCCTTATTTTTGCCAAAGCCGTCATGTCGGGTTTTTAACCTTGCGGGTTGTCCTTACTTTTTTCTGGGTTATTTGTTTCATCAGTTTTCAACCCAGTGGGCCTCTCTCATTTTCATATCTTTTTTTAAGGGTAGTACTTTTTGAGTTGGTCTAAAATTGGTTGGGGTATTGAAAGTATTTTTGTCTAGATCCATAATAATAATGACTCCTCCCGTCATAATGGCTTTGATTATATATGACCCAGCCCAATTTGGTTTGAATTTTCCTCTTGGATCAAAAATAGGGGCTCAAATTTCTTTGGGCACTAGGTTCCCTTCTTTGAGAATCTGAATTTTGACCTTTTTATTAAATCCTCGGGCTACCCTTTTCTGATAGTCTTGAACGTAAAAGAGCGCCCTCAGTCTTCTTTCGTCAAACAAAATCAAGTCCTCAAAATGATCCCTCTGCCATTCTACTTCTGGTATACCGCATTCTGTTATTACTTGGAGAGAAGGAACCTCTAGCTCTACAAGTAGAACAACTTTCATCCCGTATACTAGAGAGTAGGGGTTGTTGGTCCGTGTATGAAGCACCTAGAGGGGGGGGGGTGAATAGGTGTATGGCAACTATTTAACCTAATGATCTCTTTTCCAAATTCTTCTTTTTGGCACTTAAACACAAACAATTAAGCAGCGGAAATTAAACAATAAAAGTGCAAGTAAAATAAAGAAGATGAGAGAAAGAGATAATGCAAACCAAAGACACCACGACGTATAGTGGTTCGGCCAAATCCCGGCCTACGTCCACTCTCTCAAGAGATCTTGAG
>JAUTBS010174055.1:0-12037 GCA_032361285.1 Aequorea victoria | reverse complement strand
CAGAACAGATATTGTGCTGATTTCAGCATGTTGAATTATAAAATTTAACTGTAATATTATAACTGTTAAATTCTGGTTATTGTAATATTAAACGATTTCAAATATGTTAGAAAATCATGGTAATAAAACCATCTAAACCGATTCAAATATGATTCCAATACAGTATTATAAATATTTGCAATATGTGTAGAATTTAAATATGGTACTTTGAATCGTTTAATCACATGTGAATCGTTTAACCGACATATTTAAATTATGATTACTTATTTGTTAAATTCTGTAATTTAACAAATATGATCAATAACCAGTTAAATTCTGTGGATACAAAATCAGTAACAGTTATAATAACAATAAATGTTCCAACAGTGTTAACTAATTATTTCCTATATGTGTATTAATATGGACATGGTAAACGAAAGAAAGGCATATATATTTACAGAATTTAACTATTCTTTCATTATTTTCTATACGTGTAGCAATCAATGATTTCATTTATTAATATGGGCTCGCTGTTTCATATTATTCTTGGTGTATTCACTGGTATTGCACATATATTCATTTGTCAACGGTGTTAACAAAATGCAGTTAAAATCATTTTGTTCCTTCAACGAAAACGTTAGTTCTCAACCGAGCATGTTTTTTTTTTTTTTAAGAATCATTCTTAAGATTGTTGAAAAATATGACAGAAAAAATTCATGATCGGCGGATCATAACAGAAACATGTTATTCATAATTTTCAACAATAACAATATGTGTTATACAGCATAAATAAAATTGCTAAAATCAAAGAGTATAGAATAAGCAATGCAAACCGAGTCCTGCAAACGCAGTCTCCTTAAGAATGATTCGCCGCCTACCAAGGGTGTTGTAGGATTTCCACCGGCGTCACTCTCCCAGGATGAAACGGTAGTTCGATAGTTGGAACACCTCCAAAGATCGTCTACGAACTATATCTTCGTCTTGTCTCTCTCTCTAACCAAAAATCAGAACTTCTCTTATCTTCTTCTTAGGCTGTGTGTAAAGCAAGAAAATGAATGCTTTTTATATAGAACTCTAAGGAGAGGGGGTTACTTATGGTCATGAATGGCCAATGAATGAGCCATAAATCAGGAATCAAAACTGAAATTGTAGGAATAAATTCTGAAAATTAATTCTAATTGAATAGGAGAGTTACACCCCATTACACCCCAATTGAATTCAAATAAAAAGAATTCGGTTACAGAATTCTAACAATATAAATTATTCTGTTACATGAAAGTTGCAAAAAAAAGTTATTATATTTATCTAAATTTTCTTGATTCATTTAAAATATAAAATAAAATATTGACAGGATCAATGGAAAAATATGAAAAATAAGATAATTAATCTCCACTTTTTCCTACATATCTTATGAGAAATTAATATATATATATATATATATATGAATTCTGTTATTTTAGATTTCACCATGGACGAGGGGCTCCAAAAGCATTTTGAATTGGAAGGTTTAAAAAGTTAAGTTTTTTTTAAAAAAAGTTTTTATATAAAAAATAAACTTAATAAAATTAAATTATTTGAGATTTTTTTTTTTTTTGGAATTAAGCTTATTAGGAATGTCAATGAGTATTGTAATGGTTACTTTTTGATAAGAGAGTAGTTTTTTTATTTATTGAGCGGTTTATTATTATTTTGTACAAATAGCTTTTAAGCATATTTATAATGAGTATGAACTTTTACTTTTAAAAAATAAAGACAAAGATGATCAAACAAGTATTTTTCTCATGTCAAATAATTTAGCTTAAAAATGAGTTTTTTTATTAGAAATGATATGGATAAAGCTGATCGGTCGGTTTCCACCGACCGAGTGAGCAGACGACCGAACATTAAAGAGACGACCCGAAAGAGGACTGGGTAAAATGACATCTCATTCAACTAAAGTCAACCTACCAGCACATACCAGAAGAAGGGCCGAGTACAGGTTCCCTACTCAGTCGGGCAAACGTACTCGGTCGGTCGGATCAACTCGGTCAGGCTAACCGACCGAGGGGATACCCCACCGTGCACCAGAAAGGCAATACCGAGATATCAGCAAGCAGGTCAAAGGGAATCTCAAGATTCGCGCCCAATGGTCGAATCTTTAGGGATCCCTTCCCATCTTCTCCAATGATCTCGGATCTAGGACTAATTATAAATAACCGGTACATACAAACTCCAAGGGTACGCAAAAACTACTAGCTTTACACCTTGCCTAAACTTTCTCCCTTCGATTTGATCTACTGCCAGTCCTCTAACTTAAGCATCAGAGAGTTTTAGGTCGGTACCCCACCGGTGCATAGATTCTAACTCTTTTTAGGTTCAGCAGTGGAGCACCGGGCGAAGAATTTGGCAGCGCTAACCGGAGGCAAACTGGAAGACCTATCGACCGTTCAGATTCAAGTACCAATATTTTGGCGCCATTTGTGGGAACGATTTTTATAGTTCCATTTCCTAGTATACTTTACTCCGAATGGTCAACACACGATCCATGGCCTCCAAAGGAAATCACAATCAAGACATCCCTTGAGGAGGCTCACCTCCAAATGTCAAGCAGCAGTTCCAAGATCTAAAGCAGCTTATCCATGGCCTAGTCCACCAAAATTCGGCCATCAACCAAATGCTAGATGAGCAAGCCCGCCTCTTGCCCATTCCTCCTCTTTCTCCTCGGGTTTCCTGCCCCGAAGGAGGATAGCCAACGATCAAACAACCCAGCAATTGAGGTCGAGGATAAGAGGAGAAGCCGAACGCAAATGAAGACGTGGCCGAGAGTAGGGCCCGCACTCAGGAAAAAAACCGAGTTCCTGCACGAACCAAGGATGTCCTACCAGAGAAGACTAAAGCATCTACTGCTATGGAGGTCGAACTCGGAGAGGTTAATGACCAACTCAACAACATGATGGCAGCCATGAAATGAAAGACCGCAGTGATCGTAGACGACCTCATCCACAAAATAGACTTACCGTTCTCCTCAGCCATCATGGTCGAGCCATTACCATCCAAATTCAGGATGCCTTAGATGGAGGCCTTTGACGGGTTGAAAGATTCTCTGGATCATCTAGAGACATACAAGGCCTACATGCACCTGCATGCAGTCCCGAACGAGATAATGTGTCGAGCCTTCCCAACCATCCTGAAAGGCTCAGCCCGAGTATGGTTCAGCAAGCTCAAAGGCGGTATAATCTCGTCATTTACACAGTTGAGTAAATTATTTGTGGAACACTTTATTGGCGGCCAGTGACATTTCTGATCGGTCACATTTCTCCTCAATGTCAAGCAGGGGAAGACCGAGACTCTATGCCAATATGTCACTCGGTTCAACACCGAGGCTCTGAAGGTGGATGCCATCAATGACAAGGTGGCCCTAACAGCCTTCATGGGTGGCCTCCAGCTTACAAAATTCCTTTTCTCATTGACAAAAGCACCACCCATAAGCATGGCAGAGCTCATCGTAAAAACATAGAAGCATATGAACACTGAAGATACCCTCAGTGCCCGAGAGGACAAGGCATCTCAGCCAACTAAAAAAATAGAGCACACAGAGAAGGTCGATCGAAAGAAGCAAGATGAGCCGGATTGTTCAAAATAGTCTCGAGAACCTGATCGGTCACAACCAAGCTCAGCCGATTCCAAGCGCCCCAGATTACCAGCCAGCCATTTCGAGAGGTATACTCCCCTAAATACCTCTGTCGAACAGGTTCTCTTACAGATCGAGGGCGACCATGAGTTACGGTGGCCAAAGAAACTCAGATCCCAACCGAAGCAGCGCAACCCTGACAAATATTGTCACTTCCACAAGGATCACGGCCACAACACGGAGGAATGTTTCGACTTGAAAGAACATATCGAGGCATTGATTCAGCAATGGAGGCTTAACCGATTCCTGGCAGGTCGGCACAACCGGGAGAATCCTTAGAACCAACAAGACAGACAGCCATAGCCCTCCAGGGACCAGGGAAAAAACCTTGCGGGCGAGGTCCAGGTGATCTCCGGAGGATTTGTCGAAGGGAGGAAAAGCAGTTCTTCCAGAAAAGTCCACTCCAGAAGCCTCAGGACCGAGGGTCCTAATGACATTTGCATGACAGACCGACCGGGTAAAACTGTAAAAATTGAGGAGGTTATCACCTTTTCCGAAGTCGACGCCCAAGGAGTGCAGCAACCACATGACGACCCCCTGGTCTTCACCATGGTCCTAGCCAACTACAAAGTGCGCAGAATCCTAATGGATAATGGCATCTCGGCCGACATCTTGTTCTTCAACGCCTTCGATCAGCTCAACATCGACTGAGAGAAACTACATCTGGTCAGGTCGCCCCTTGCAGGGTTTACTGGAGAAAAGGTGCAGCCGATGGGGTCAATTAAGTTGCCCCTCACAATTGGCTTTAGCCCGAAGCAGGCCACCCAAATGGTGAACTTTCTAGTGGTCGATTGTCCTTCGACCTACAACGCGATCTTGGGCAGACCCTCTCTTAACTAGCTAAGGGTCGTGACCTCAACTTATCATTTGATGCTAAAATATCTGACCGATCATGGCGTGGCAGAACTCAGAGCCGACCAGATCACGGCTCGAGAATATTACAACACCTCTCTCTGGGAGCCCAAACTAAAGGAAACCTTGACCCTCGACACGGTTGAAGTTTGAGATGAAGAGATCGTCCGGAGGGGGGATCTAGTGGAAGATCTCCTCAAAGTCAGCCTGGATGAAAGCAGACCCGACCAAGAGGTTTAGATTGGCTCAGCTCTTCCCCCGATATGAGGACCGAGCTGATCAACTTCTTGAAGAAATATCAGTCCATTTTTGCATGGACGCACGAGGACATGACCGGAATTAGCCCCGAGATAATCACTCACCACTTGTGTGTCGATCGACTACATAAGCCGGTTAAACAGAAGCAGCGAATCTTTTCCAAAGAAAGGAATGAAGCAGTAGTCGATGAGGTCCACCGATTGTTAAGCGCATGATTCATTCGGGAAGTTCAGTATCCGGACTAGCTCGCCAATGCAATCCTAGTAAAGAAGTCTAACGGCAAGTGGAGGATGTGCATCAATTTTACCGATCTCAATAAAGCCTTCCCAAAAGACAACTATTCACTCCCTAGGATCGACCAATTAGAGGATTCCACCAGCAGTCATGAGCTCCTCAATTTCATGGATGCATTCTCAGGTTACAATCAGATATTAATGAACGAAGATGATCAAGAAAAGACCTCCTTCATCACCGATAGAGGAACCTATTGCTACCGAGTCATGTCTTTCGGCCTAAAAAATACAGGGGCAACTTATCAGCGACTGGTGAACCTCATCTTCAAAAAACAGATTGGCAGGAACGTTGAGGTCTATGTGGACGACATGCTGACGAAAAGTCAAAAAGCTGCCGACCACTTTGCCGATCTCGAAGAGACCTTTCAAGCCTTGCATGACTTCAACATGAAGCTGAACCTGACCAAATGTGCCTTCAGAGTCTCAGGGGGAAAATTCCTTGGTTTCATGGTCAGTGAACGAGGAATCGAAGCTAACCCTGAGAAGATTAAAGCCATCTTGAAAATGCAATCACCAAAGACGACCAAGGAGGTGCAAAAACTCATAGGCCAAATAGCAGCATTGAACCAGTTCATATTCAAGGCAACTGATCATTGTGCGCCCTTCTTTGCTGTCTTGAAAAGGGTATTCAACTGGACGGAAACTTGCGAGCAAGCCTTCATTAACCTCAAGGTATACTTAGCTTCTCCACCACTGCTCTCTCTCGAGTAGTTTCGAGCGAGGAGCTTTTACTCTACTTGGCCGTTTCCAAAACCGCAGTGAGTTCGGCCCTTATCCGAGAAGCAGAGAGAGCACAAAGAGCAATTTACTACACGAGCAGAGCATTCCGAGGAGCAGAATCCAGGTATCCTCAGGTGCAGCAGTCGGCATTTTCCCTAGTCATCTCGATCAGGAGGCTACGACCCTACTTCTAGTCCCATACCATAGTCGTGCCGACCGACTAGCCATTATGGCAGGTATTACAAAAACCAGAGAGCTCTGGTCGCCTGGCACAGTGGTCGATGGAACTGGACAAGTTCGATATCTAATTTCGACCACAACAATCCATCAAAGGGCAAGTCATGGTGGACTTCATTGTAGAATTCACGATCGAGATCCCGCCTACCGAGCAGTCCTCCAATCAGCCACATGGAAGTCCCTTCACAATTAACTCAAAAACTGAGGTAATCTTTGACGATCACCAAGTTTGGACAGTCAGCGTGGACGGGTCCATGAACCAATCAGCTAGTGGTGCCGGCCTCATCCTAATCTCCCCATAATAGGATGAGCTAGAGTACTCTATCCGTTTTGGCTTCTGAGCAACCAACAATGAAGCTAAATACGAGTCGGTCATAGTCGTCCTCAAACTAGTATTAGCACTAAGGACAACACAGGCCAGACTTCTCAGTGACTCGCAGTTAGTGGTCGTCGAAATCCAAGTATAGTATGAAGCACGAGAAGATCAGATGAAAACTTACAAAGCAATCATCGAAGAGCTAACAGCCAGGTTTGATAAATTCATAATCGCGAGAGTCCCCAGGGATCTCAACCAACGAGCCGACTACCTTGCCCGACTGGTATCAGCTCCCGAGGGGTAGATGAATAGAGAAATATTGGTAGAGTACCTGAACTAGTCGAGCATCAGCTCAAATGAGGAACCACTGACGGTGAACTGGACGCAAGTATGCATTATCTGGGTTGAGGGCATAGTCAACTTTCTTCAAAATGGACAGTTGCCTACCAACCAAGCCGAAACTAAGAAGATAAGGTACCGAACGAGCAGGTACACGCTCATCGACGACATTCTCTACAAACGCAGTTTCTCGGCCTCCTACCTGAGATGCATCTCAAAAGAAGATTCCGAGTACGTAATGAAAGAGATACACGAGGGAGTATGTTGTAACCACTCAGGCACTCGGATCCTATCAAGGAAAATCCTAAGGGCTGGTTATTACTGGCCCACCATACAGAAGGATGCTGAGGACTTTATCAAGAAATGTGACAAATGCCAGAGGTTCGCAACTATCCCCAGACAGCAACCAGAAGAGCTCACTGTGGTCACCACTCCATGGCCATTTGCTTAATGGGGAATCGATATTGTAGGGCCATTTCCAATCAGAAGAGGTCAGGTAAAATTCCTAATAGTAGCAATCGACTACTTCACCAAGTGAGTAGAAGTCGAGCCATTGGCAAAGATCACCGACCAGAAGACAGTGAACTTTGTGTGGAGGTCGATCATATGTCGATTCGGCATCCCAAAGATCATTATCACTGACAACGGCAGACAATTCGACAGTAGAAGATTCAGGGAGTTATGCGGTTCGTTCGGCATCCAGAACAGGTACTCCTCCCCTGCTCATCCACAAGCTAATGGGCAGGTCGAGGTGACTAACCGAACAATCCTGAAGATAATCAAAACCAATCTAGAGACAATAAAAGGCCTCTGGGCCAAGGAACTCCCAAACGTTCTCTAGGCCTATCAAACCACCGTCCGAACACCAACGGAAGAAACCCCCTTTATGCTTACCTACGGAAGCGAGGCGATCATCCCTGTGAAAGTCGATTTAACAAGCCACCGAGTAGCCAGCTTCGACGGAGAGCAGAATGATCAGATCTTTTGATAAAATTTGGATCAATTAAATGAAGCTCGAGAAGCCTCGGCTCTCAGAAAGGCAAGCTACCAACAGAAGATGAAGAGGTACTACGACAATAATGTAAAAAAGAGAGAATTTCAAAAAGGAGACCTGGTCCTCCGAAAGGTCTTCCTTGCAACTAAAGATCCACGAGAAGGCAAGTTGGGCCCGAATTGGGAAGGTCCATACCAAGTAGAAGACTGAGTGAGGTCAGGAGTGTATCGACCGGCAGGGCACTACCACACGCGTGGAATGTCGAGCACCTCAGAAAGTACTATCAGTAATGTGACACCTCGAATTTCTTAGAATATCAAGAGCGACAATAACTAAAATTTTGAGGATTTTTTTTTTGAAATTAAAATAATACCCATCCATACTAAAAACTTAAGATGTTCAAATTACAACACATTGTTAAATTCTTAATACAAGTAGACAAAATAAAATAGGATTGTTTGTCGAAAACAGAATATTAGCAGCTAGACTAATCAAGGTTGGGAAATCCATGGCTCCTGCTATTCATTTTGATTGGTTTATTCATTTTCGTAGCCTACCTCGGGACCTGACATGAAACGCCATGAGCTGCGAAGCCTAGAGAAAACATAACCCAAAAACTAACAAAATCTAACATACACACATACAACTCATTTGTCGAACAAACACCGAGGAAGCAATAAAATACATATAATGAAAGATGTATGCATATGATCTTCTTTCAAATTCTAGGGTTGTTAACTATGTGATCTCTAGGATCTATTTATCCGAAAATAAATCTCCTATCTCAAACCATACAGAAATGGACACCCGGCTGATCAACACCCTCCTTGCAGTCGGGATGTCATCTTAGTCGAATTGTTTATTCAACAGGGACATCTCCGAGGCAAGGGCGTAGAAAGAACAGAATCCATCGAAAAACATATAATAAACGAACACTCCAGTTCACGCCACCCTATCCACCCCAAACTCCCAGCTACCTCAAGTGTGATGATTCAAAGCCGGCGCCATTCTGGGTTTCCGCATAATCTTACATATTTTAATTCAAGCTTTTATTTTTTTTATTCTTTTCTGGGAACATGCCCTTTTCCAATCAACCGGGAACTTGCCCGTTCATTCGTTTACTTGTCACATAATTTACTTGGTGAACGAAACCCATATCCCAACCCAATGATGATGATAAAGTAACACATGTAAACATGGTAGGAGAATCTATTTTAAATTTCATGTAAGTAACCAGAACAAGATATAAAATTTCAATCAATTAAGTAACCAATAACAACATGTCAAGTAAAATTACATTATAAAATTTAAACTATACATGCCACGATTTATACCCAAGTAATAATAAACGTGAAATAGTTGATGAACATGTCACATAATTAATAGCACAACATCACATTACTTGTCAAGTCAAAACAGAACTGGCAGCTCTGGATAGCTTCAAGAGAAAATTGAAAAGTGGTACTTAGACTCCGTAATAAATTTTTCTAAAACTCATAGACATAAAATGACGTGTTAGGGTTGTTTAGAAACTGACTTTGCATAAAAATAATTTATAGATAAGGAGAAAGAAATGATTTATCAACAGTGTTCCAGATTCGTCCATCTTTAGTAAAAATAAGGTATCTTTTTGTACAGACCTCCAAATGATGTGAGACCACTGGGGTTAGATTCATAACTTAAGTATCTAACTTTACCAAGTGTTTTCATGCAAACATAATACTTGTACGAGAATCAGTGGCAGTTTGAATTGACCGGTCAGAAACAAGTTTTGGACCAGCAGTGAAGAAAATTCTATTTGGTGAGAAAAATAATTTTATTTGGTTAAACCAAAAATCCTGGGTGTTCTAAACATCCTAATACAACTTCAATTAAGGCAGAAATTAAAAATAAAATTTTTTAGTATTCTTACTCATTTTTCCAAAAGCATGGAGCAAGGAGGATTTTTCTGAAATTTAAGTTTAAGCTACCTTCTTTCTCTTAAACTACCATGCATGCTTAAATTTTTCTAAAATATGATTTTTATACATTTTAAATGATAATTTCCAGATTCTATAACAAAAAAAGTCATACATAAGGGATGAAATGGATGATCCATTCACATGCATTCATCAAGAATATGAAGAACATGAAGAACATGAAACCTAATCTTTGATAAATGAGTGTTGTAGAGATGTTTGATCTAGAGTTTTTGGATAAATTTCTTACCTTATAAATGAAGATTGAAATAGTGAAGAGAAACTTGAGATTTGTGTGGTGATACTTCTTCTTCAAATTTTTCTAAGATCTTAGAGTTTTCTTTTCTCTTTCCCTGTTAGTGTCTATGAATGCATAAATGGAGACTGAAGAGTGTATGGACGTTCAAGTAAAGGCTGATGAGGAAACAAGAGTTGAATATATTGAAGAGGAAGGGTTGCTTGGGCAGTGAAATCAAGTTACGTGGCTGGAATGCAGGTTGTGAGACAGAAAACAGAAGTTGAGCAATCAGGTTTTTGCAAAAAAAGAGGCTATCGCTTGCTTGAGGAGGGAGGGAAGGCCTGATGTGCAGGTGTACTGATGTTCTCTTGGCAGGGAGGCATCAGGTGGCTGAGAGACAAGGGCCCAATGAGGGTCATCCAGGGGTTGGGCCAATGCATGAAGGAAGGTCTGGATTTTGCTCCAGTTACAAGATCAGTTGAGATGTGAAAAAAAAAAAAAAAAAAAGGTCTTGGATTGGAGTGTATGTATCACATTCTCATTTCCACGAAGTGACATATGGCTTGCAAAGTGGTTCAAGTAAAAAAAATGGGGTAAGGGGTAGCCGGCCAAAGGGGTTTCACTAATTAGATAATTTTTTTTTTTTTTTAGCATTTTGAAAGGCATATGATGTATAATTTTTTTGCAAAAAAATGACTTAAAACTTAATTTAATGCATCTATTAATTAAAAAGGAGATTATATAAAATTTATATTTTATATTTTTATTGTATATGTTCAACACAGTAGGTCATATCAGGACCTACTAGGCCCAATTATAGTTGTATCGACTCAAAGGCGTCCAAACCAAGGCCCGAAGACAGTTCAACAGAGTATGTCATATCAGGACCTACTCGGCCCAATTATGGTTGGATCGACTCAAAGGCGTCCAAACCAAGGCCCGAAGACAAAGTCCAACATAGTAGGTCGTCCAAACCAAGACCCGAAGACAAAGTTCAACAGAGTAGATCATATCAGGACCTACTCGGCCCAATTATAGTTGGATCGACTCAAAGGCATCCAAATCAAGACCTGAAGACAAAGTTCAACAGAATAAGTCATATCAGGACTTACTCGACCCAATCGTGATTAGATTGACTCAAAGACGTCCAAACCAAGACCTGAAGATAAAGTTCAACAGAGTACATCATATCAGAGTTCCCAAAAACTATATAACTTTCTTACCAAACAAGTCAAGAGAGTAGGTCTTCCAAAAACTACTAAAAGATCTAAGTTCCCAAGTCAACTCATTTTTTGGATAAGAAATAAATAAAAAAACTAAATAACTTTCTTACCAAACAAGTCCTCACAAACATGAAATAAATATAGATAATCATCTTTGGCATCTTTAATTACAAAGTTTTTAAATACACACTTTTTTATTTATTTGGGAGTTTTGAAATATACTTTTTGACTGAATATAAATATTAGCATACATTTTTATGCATACAAATATTCGAGAATGTATTATGAATATTGAAGGAGGCCGATATGTAGTGGGCGCGGCCCATTATGGGCCCAACCCGAACCCAGAGCCGACTTGGTCTGTATAGCCCGGACCCGACCAAATTAAACCGAACTAATGTAAGGTCGGCTAGACCAGACCATCCTTGAGGTAGCGCCAGGGGACAAGTGTTGAGGCAGGGCGGCCGACCACCCCGATAGGCCGGCAACAAGGAACACAATCGAAAGTCCAGAGCTTCGGCCGAGATCCATACAGCCGAGGGACAAGTCATAAATGCTCATTAATACTCTGCAAGCCTCTGGCACCAAGACAGCACGTCTTGACATCTAATTCAGCGCAGGTGCCACCATTACCCGAAATGGGAACCGTCCTAAGGATGTCAAAGGGATGTTGTGTCCACTATTCTCGAATGAGCCTATAAGAGGAGGAGGACCAAACAGTAATAGGTACGCAATCAAATACACAAACACCCACACCAGAGCTTTATCTCTCCTGAGTCTTCCCTTCAGCTTATTCTTTTCCCTCCACCACCTTCCACTAATTCGACCGTCGGAGGGGGCTTCCGGCCAAACCCCGCCGGCCAGTTCACGTTCGTTGTTCTTGTAGGACCACGATACAGGACTTGGGGTAGCCCGGAGGAGTTTCCGTCCATCCAAACAACACCTTGCGGATTCACCCCC
>JAUTBS010173945.1:0-12038 GCA_032361285.1 Aequorea victoria | reverse complement strand
GCCCAGGAGTCGACCCATTCATTGTAGCTCTCTGGATCTCTAATAGGCGTAAGAATGAGTTGACCCAATATGGCCCATGAGTTAACCCATTCATTGTAGCTCTCTGGATCTCTCTTTAGCGCGACCATGAGTTGACTCACATTCAGCGTGAGTTGACTCAAATCAAAGACCAAGCGCACGAGCTGATATGTTTCAGCTCACGCCTCGACTCAACGCTTCATATATCGTCATGAGTCAACCTAATGTGATCATCCCTTATAGAGACCAACTGTGGGTCAACCCAAGGAACTTATGAGTCGACCCAAGAGCACATGAGCTGACACCAAAATAGTTGAAGTCGACCCAAAGCAACAAGTCAATACAAAGACTCCTTTGAGTTGACCCAACGACTTCATGAGTCGACCGACTGTTGACTTCTGTTAAACAACAGAGACGATCTTACTTTGAGTCGACTCGGATATATGGTGAGTTGACCCACTAGCGCAGTAATCTTCCCCAAGGTATTTGAGTCGGCCCAAGCTCACCTTGAGTCGACCCAGAAATGCACAGACAGCAATTTCAGTGCGAATTACGAAAAATTACGGCGGTATCTCTAAGCATTAAATGTCAAGATCTAATATTTAACGACTATATTCAGGAATGAATTTATATGGAGATTTATTTTTAAATCAATCCCAAGAAGATATGATAAATCGTTGAAAAGAGAATGAAAGATCACATCAATAAATTACAGGATATCACAACAGTAATTCAGATCTTATATACAACGCCTTTATTCGAGTTTGAATTTAAAATTAGAATTGATTATTGAATCAGTAGAAAAGAAGACATTGACAAATGTGGATTACATATCACGAGAATCACTCCTCAGTAACAAGATCATTAAATATAAGATTTATCTCAAGATACGCTAGAAGCTCATATTTATATAAAGATATGATCTCTCAAAAGAGAAGATAGACCTGACCAGATCAGAATATCAAAGTTATCAATCACTCACTCCAAAAGAGAAATCAAAAAAAGAAAAAGAAAAAAGAAAAAATCTAAGTATCAATCATTCAAGATCAAAGTCAAATTCTCTCATCTACTATTCAGAAAAACCCTAGAAACTACTATTCATCATCATGCTTCTGCTTTTCTTCAGAGTGCTACAGTGCAAAAATCAACTCTTCACAGTGAGTTTCTTTTATTGTTTATGAAACAAACAACATTCAAACCCACTATAAAAGTAAGGATGAGTCATCATGTACTATTCTTTGTGTGTGATATAGCATATAAAAAGAAAGATCACAAGTGTTAGAAGCCTTGAGGCTTTGGAACGCAGCTTGGTGAGTCTTTAAAAATGCTTGAGATATTAGATCACAAGTGCTAGAAGCCAGGAGGTTTTGGAACGCTGCTTATTGACTCTTTTATAAGAAGCTGAAGCAAAAATCACAAGTATTTAAAACTTTGTGATAAATTGTAAAAGGTTTGAAGTACACCCGTAAGTGCTCTTAGATAGTGGAGAATTTCAAGGGAAGCTTAAGGAGTGGACGTAGGCTAAGATAGCCGAACCACTATAAAAATAATGATATCATCTCTCTCCCTATCTCTTTATTTGTCTGTGATTATACATATTTATATATATTGCTTAATCACCTTATATTGTTTAAATAGTTTTTAAATAATTTTTTTAAAAGATCCTATTCACCCCCTCTAGGGTCATTTTTCAAATTACCGGATCTCGGTACAACTAAATGGATCATTGGTATGCATATCAATTGGGACAGGAAGAATAAGAAGTTGCAACTCTCACAAGCTGAGTATGTTAAAAAAATACTAAAGCGGTTCAACAGGGAAGGTGCTAAGTCAGTTCGCACATTTTAGGCAAGTCACTTCAGACTTTCAAGGCAACAGAGGATAGCTAGTGAAGAGGAAAAGAGGAACATTGCAAAGGTACCATACGCGTCAGTCGTAGGTTGCCTGATGTACGCAATGACATGCACGACACTAAACATTTTTCATGCAGTGAGAGTAGTGAGCAAGTTCATGTCAAATCCGACAAGAAACAATAGGAAGCAGTAAAGTAGATTTTGAGGTACTTTTGGGGAACAAAAAATCATGCTTTGTGCTACGACGACTCATAGACTCGACTACGGAAATTTGTGGATTCGAACTTTGTTTTATTGAAGGACCAAGCACATCGATATCAGGTATCATTTCATCAGGTCTCAGTTGGAGGATAGGAAGTTCGACCTTGAGAAGATTCACACAAACAAAAATCTTGCAGACATGTTCACCAAAGTGGTGACAGTGGAGAAGCTAAAAACTTGTTCAGCTTCAGTAGGTCTTCTGGCTTAGAAGACGAGGATGATGACTCACACTAATTTTCTTGACCAGCTTTGAGGTGATGGAGGTTTTAGGTTTACGAAAAGTTTGGAGTGGTTTTACTTCCAATGGAAGATTGTTGGAATGAAGTAAAAGTCTTGGAACAGAGGCTCCGTTCAGACAAGGGTGAGTGTTGTTTGAACGGTGGAAACCAGAGAGCACCAGAAGCTCTCAGTATATTTTTTTCCAGACAAGTGTCAAGGCTGTCTGAACCACTAAACGAGAAAAATATCTTATGTCAAGTGGCGTTTGAATGACGACTAATTCTGTTCGGAAGGTAGAGGCCTGGAGGCGCGAGTTTGAGCAGAAAACCCTAATTTCTAAACTTTCCTATATATTGTTCTCATTGTAAACCCAACCGTTATTGATTCTTTTGAGTGTGAAAAGTCTTCTAAACTAAAAAAACTATTGTAATTATTTTTCTTAAGATCATAGTAAAAGTGTGTGATCCCGTAGACGTAGGCTTAATTTATCAATCCATGTAAACTATGCATCGTGTTATTGTTGTTGTGGTTATTTTATTCTTATTGTTATTCGATTAATCTCGTTGCATGGGCGAATTAAAAGCGTATTAATCTCCAACAAAATTGTGTATGAAAATGTAGGTGTTAGTGTAAGCCAATGTATACATATACAAAGTAACAGAATTAAAAAAAAAAAGAAGAAAGAATAATAACTATGTTTTACATAAAACGGAAAGAGGTAAGAAAAACAAACACTAACCTTTAAACAAAGATTGGAATTGTCTGGCGTTTTAACTATAATGGTGTTTATAACTAAACAAAGGTTTTTTTAGTGTATTTTAATAATGATTTCCTACGAGAAGGTTTGTGGTTCTCCCCGAAGACTTTTATCTTATTTTGAAATGTTATCTTGCATTTGAAGTACTTATTTACTTAATTTTATATTAAATTCATAATACATTTAGGTCTTTTGATCTTTTCTGTTAATGTTGTGTGATGGATCACCGGCTCGATCAATACAACTAACAAATAGAAGATAATAACGAATAAAAAAATGAACAATCACAATCTCCCGACAATCACACGAGACTCAGATGTACGTTGTTTGGCAGAGTGTTTACGTCCACGGGAGGGGAAGATATCAATCCACTATAATAATAAGAATTACAAAAGCTCTCAACTCACGCTCTCTCAAGAGCGACTACTATTCTTTCTCTTACTTTCTATTTTTTCTCACTTCTTCTAAAACCTAATAACAATAGGTTCATATACATAAGAATCTTAGGAGGCATAAAATCATAAAATTTGCCATGAAGTCCTCCATAAAATCCTCCAAAAATATTTTAGACCAAATTTTCAATAATCTCCACCTTGATCCGAAAATCGCGTATTCTGTAGAAATTTGCTGAAGTCGCCTGTTGCATTTCCTTTACGGGTAGGAGTGCTCCACCCTTTTCCTTCTTCTCTGACTCAACTGTTAGCCTTTTCATCATGTATGGACTGCTTGAAGCTTTTTCGTCTGACGAGAATTTATCACTAACCATGATTAGAGCGAATCTGACCTTGTCTCCAAAGCCTTGTCTGACTAGTGCTTTGTAGGTCTTTTAAAACCAATTATTAATTCAATAATTTAATTAATTAATGTACAAATAACTAACTAAATAAAAAACTTAATTAACTAAAGTAATAAAAAGGAATTCCAAAATATTAAGTTAATTAAAAATAAAAAACTTTAATTAATCGGTGGAATAAGCTAATTCGTCAGCATATAATTAAATAGAGGAAGGAGAAATTTAAAAAGGGAATTGGAATTTGCTGATAAGGAAGTCAGCTGTAACTTCCTTAAAGATAAACATTGGTTTGGAAAAGAGAGTTTTTAGGAATGAATCAATGGGGTCTATCCTTTATTTTCTGCTGAGGCTGGTTTAAGAGACCAACCTTTCACTCATTCTCTCATTTATTCCCTCAGAATTTTTCTCTCTACGCACTCTTCCCTACTCTTCCAGTCTCTCAGTTCTTTCTCTCTCACCCGACCTTCCTCTGTCCACCATCATCACAGCCCAATACCACCTCTGCCACCGCCACCAGACGTGGCGTTGATCACCGCGATTATTAGCATCACCATCATCTTCATTGTCCTCATCACCTTTAGGTGATTATAGGTTAGAAACCTTTCCCCTGTTTCGGTTATATATACACAGTAGTTATATATATTTATATATCATCATTTTGTTAGATTATAGTTTGGTTTAAAGTTCTATCTATCAAACATATAATCAAATAAAAGGGTAGCATGACTAATCGTATGAAAAACCAACAAAACAGATTCGGATTATACATATGTATTATATATAATAGTAATACGAATGTATATATGCTTAACAGTTTAGAGGATCAGTCCACGAAGTATGTAAATAAATATAAACTTACCACGTTTTTATGATTGGAATCAAAGACCAAATTTATATAATTGAAAGATATATATATATATAATAGTATGTAAATATTTATATATCGCGTAATAGTTATATATGTATAACCAGAAATTATTGAATAAAAATATTATGTAATCGATCAAGAAAATATGTTTAGATATTCCTAAAACATGATAAATCATCATAGATGATAATTAAAGAAGGAAAGGAATGAAAAAAATCATAAAAAAAAAACCAAAGTTATAGAAGCCATTATTGGCTGTCCCGAAGTTTGGGTCGACCCTCACAATGGTTGGGTCGACCCATTGATGCATGTTCCACATTTGTGTCGACACAAACCCCCTTTGTGTTGACCCAGATTGACCCCTTTACATTTGGGTCGACCCACATTGACCCCTTGCATTTGGGTCGACACAAATCATATTTGGGTCGACTCAGCTTGCTTCCTTTGCCTTGGGTCGACTCACCCACCTTTTGGGTCGACCCAAGACTGCCGTTAGGTCGACTAATAACCCTCTGGTGTCGACTCACAAGCAGCATTGACCCTGTTGGGTCGACTCACAGAACCTAAAACTTGAAAAATAATTTTGCAATTTAATTCTTATGCTTAGGCCCTATTTGGACATCAGTTTAAATAATAAATTAAATTAATCAAAATTAATTTAAACACTAGAAACAAATATGGAAATTATCAAATGGGTTAAGGGTCCATTTGGTAACTTTAGCTTAATTCTTTAGCTTCTTTTATTTATCTGGATTATTGCATTATATCAGGTTGACGTAGCTTGCATTCTCATATCTTTAGAGATTAGCTTGGACCTGAGGTGAGTGGATTCTTGTTATTTATCTTTTAAATAAATCTCCGTGTTTCCCCAAGACTATTTTAAAAGGAAAAACACAGTTGTTATCTCTCCTTTAATGCTTTTAAGTTTTTATGTATGTTATGTTATCTTGTAAAATCATTACATAACTGTTTTAAAGAAAATGTATATATTTCAATACTTTTAAACAAAATTGTATGATATACTCTTCTGCAAAACTTATGGCATAACTGTTTTAAAAATAATAAAAAGAAAAATTATTTTTTTATTTATATATGGTACGATCATGAGATTGAATTACTGGGATATGAAAAAATCCAAGGGAAAGACCTATTGGGAGGTGATTTTGGCCTGCTAGAGAACAGACCTAGTTTGAATCTCGTGGTGACTCTAGCTGACTCAACGGTTAAGCCATAGCCCGGGTGTATCCGGTGACCTTAACTGGAATCGTATAGGGAATAAACCCAGACACCAACCTGTAGTGACTCTATCTTCGATATTGGATCCAATGGCCAAGAGGCCCCGAGTTATGATGTGGCATTGATATTTAGTATGCACAGGTTGTTCTTGTAGCATTGATTGATTGATTATTCTCACTCTTGTATGAGCATGTCGCAAAACCATTTATATGATGACATTGATATAGATATGATTGTGGACACACTTCTGATGTCCAGTTTTGATGAATTAAAAGAGAGAAAGATATGTATTTTCAAAAATGTAATGAAATAAAATGAAATGGTTTGATGAGTTATGTGTTTACCTTTTTTGATATTGATGTATATGCCATGCCATAATATGTTAATATACAAACTATTTAAATTCTCCGTTTTAGCACTCTATTGTACTTTGCATGTTTTTATTCACCAGTTTTGACTAATGTTGTACCATAACATTTCAGGTAACCTGTGAGATAAAATCTAGATGATGGACTGCGGTGTGGGATTCAGGAGTATAAGCCTCTAGGACATGCATTCTTTTAGCTTTCACATTTAAATAAAAAGTCTTGACATTAAATGGATGAATAATGTTGTCATTGAGATTTTGGGCTGTTTGACCCATTTATGATGATATCGGATTTTAATAATTTAAATTTATGGAAACTGTTTGCATTACCTTATGCTCGCTAAAATTGTTTTAAGACTTACTTGGTTCGTTGGGCTAAGACCCATGATCCATGACCGGTCACATTTATTAATTTTAGGGTGTGACAAGTTTGGTATCAGAGCAAAAAGTTTTAAAAATACATTGCATCTGTCTTAGAAGAGGTCTGGATCCCCAAAGTCATATTAGTTGTGAGTCGTAGTTATTAGTTTATCAAGGTTTATCTCACATGTGCTGTATTTTGATATCAGTAGATGGCTTGCCCTAAACGCAACGTGAACTCCACATATGTATCGACAGAAGGTGCACAAGGGAGAATGCCCCGATTACCACTCATGTGACTGAGACCCCAGTGGCTTCAGCAGCCCCAACAGTACCAGTGACCCCAACTGCCCCAGTTGCTGATGGAACCCTTCAGGCTCTCCAAGCACTGGTGGGTATGATTGCTGGGCAACAGGCCAACCAAGAGCGGCCAATAAAGATAGATCCATGAGCTTGGATAAGGGATCAGTGTTCGAGAAGTTTATGAAGGCACATCCTCCGACCTTCAAAGGATCGACCTGACGACGCAGAGATATGGAGGCTGCGGATTGAGAAGATCCTCTAGCGCTTAGGTTGCTCAGATGACCATAAAGTGTCATTAGAAACTTATGTTCTGGAGGGACAAGCCAAGCATTGGTGGCGCATGGTGAAGCGCCAGTATGAAGGAAGAGAATAGGAGCTCATCTGGAAGAAGTTTCTAGAGCTATTCGACGACAAGTACTATCCCGTAGCAATCAAAAAGCAGAATCAAGTGGAATTCCTGATGATGGAGCAGAAAGGAATGCTAGTAGTAGAGTACGAGGAAAAGTTCATCAAATTTTTGAGGTTCACACCACAGTATGTTGTAGACGAAGCGAACAAGGCGGTCATGTTCGAGAGGGGCTTACGCTCTGCTATTCACAGCTGAGTGTCATTGTTCGAGGCAAAGACTCTGTCTGAACTAGTGACCAAAGCTCTCATGACGGAAAAAAGTTTGGATGATGCACAAAAGCATAGGGAATCACAATCCAAGAGGAATTGAGACTCAAAACCGACCGAGAATCATAATGGAAGTGGTAATCCTGCTAGGAAGACTTACACTCAAGCCCAACCCCGGACTCAGAATGGTGGAGACACGAAGCAACAAACTTGGAATCCATGCAACCAGTGTGGGAAGGTCCATTCTCGTGGACATTATTATGATGGGACGCCGAATACATCCTACAATTATGGTAAGACCGGACACATGTCCACTTACTGTAAGAACAAAGGAACGGGAGGACCACAAGTGCAACAACCAATTTAGATGTAGAAGCCACAAGCACGTATCACTGGACCAGCTCCAGTCTAGCCTAACCGTCAAGGGGAACAGAGACAGCCCTCTTACAAAAGGGCGCAAGGTCAAGGCACAGCTACTCAGGGACGTGTCTATGCTCTCACTCGCGAAGAGGCCAAAGCTTCACCATCCGTGCTGCAAGGTATTATCACCATATCCTCAGTACCTACTAAGACTCTTATAGACTCTGGTGCTACACATTCTTTTGCTTCACCTGAGTTCTTGCACCGTTTAGCTATTACGATATAACCTATGGAGGTATATCTCTCTATGTCCACTCCCATTGGGGACACAGTTCTTTTACATGAGATATGTCATCTTGGAGTTGTGGAGATAGGTGATAAGATGTTGCTTGTGGATCTTATTTCTTTGGCCATTCATGACTTTGATGTTATCTTGGACATAGATTGGCTCTTCAAGCATCACGCAACCATTGATTATTATTACAAATGGGTAGTCGTCGATATTGCTGGGCAACCAAAGTTTTTGTTTCAAGAAGATGTGGGGTTAACATCTTTTCATGCAAATCGAATGTTGAGGAAGAGTTACGAAGGTATTTTGGCTTCTGTGTTAGGCACAAAAGTATCTGATGCAAAGTTGGATGAGCTTTTTGTAGTGAAGGAGTTCCCGAATGTCTTTCCTGAAGACCTGCCTGGTATTCCTCCTAATCGTGAGATTGAGTTGATGATAGATCTTCTTCCTGAAACTACGCCGATCTCTAAGGCCCTATACAGGATGACACCTTTAGAGTTAAGGGAGTTGCAGGTTCAACTACAAGAGCTATTGGACAAGGTTTTTTCCCGACCCAGTGTCTTACCGTGGGGAGCTCCAGTGTTGTTTGTGAAGAGGAAGGATGGTTCCATGCAGCTATGTATCGACTACAGAGAATTGAACAAGGTTACTATCAAGAACAGGTATCCGTTGCCGCGCATTGATGATTTGTTCAATCAGTTGTAAGGAGCTCAAGTGTTCTCCAAGATTGACTTGCGGTCTGGTTACCACCAACTAAAGGTCAAGGAGGCGGACATCTCAAAGACGGCTTTCAGGACGCGATATGGTCACTATGAGTTCTTGGTTATGCCTTTTGGTTTGACCAATGCTCCAACAACATTCATGGACTTGATGAATCGGGTCGTCAAGTCACAGTTGGATCACTTTGTGGTGGTATTCATTGATGACATTCTTATCTACTCTAAAAGTAAGGAGAAAAACGAGAAACATTTGTGGAAAGTCTTTCAAACTCTCTGGGAGAAGAAGTTGTATGCCAAGTTCAGCAAGTGTGAGTTTTGGCTAGACAGTGTATCTTTCCTTGGCCATGTGATAGGCAATGATGGAGTACCTGGAGACGGCAGCAAAATCGAGCCGATTATTGATTGGCCGCGATCGACGTCAGTAATAGATATACGTAGTTTCTTGAGACTGGCGGGCTATTATCGACGGTTTATGGAAGAGTTTTCTCGTATTGCCCTGCCACTTACCAGCCTTACTCGAAAGGGAGTGAAGTTTGAATGGACAGACGAATGTAAGCACAACTTTCAAGAGCTCAAGCGGAGGTTGACTTCAGCGCCAGTTCTAGCCCTACCAACCGAATAAGGAAATTTTGTGATATTCAGTGATGCGTCGCACCAAGGTTTAGATTGTGTTCTGATGTAGCATGGCAAGGTGATAGCTTATGCTTCACGCCAGTTGAAAGTTCATGAGAAGAACTACCCTACATATAATTTGGAGTTGGTAGGCATTATTTTCGCACTAAAGATATGGCGGCACTATTTATATGGGGAATCTTGCGAGATCTATACCAACCACAAGAGTTTGAAGTACATTTCCACGCAGAATGAGTTTAATCTGAGGCAAAGGCGATGGCTCGAGTTGTTGAAGGACTACGATGTGGAGATTCATTACCATTCGGGAAAAGAAAATGTAGTTGCAGACGCTTTGAGCAGGAAGTCTTCAGCAGGTAGCTTGGCATCAGTGACAGTTCATCATCAGTTGTTAGAAGAGTTGAGAAAGATGGAAGTGGAATTTCTGTGACAAGGAGGAACAGCTTTGTGTTGTCAGATGACAGTTAAATCGAAATTGTTTGAGAGAATCTGTGTGGCTCAGCAGGAGGATCTTCAATGCAAGAAGAATGTGGATAAGTTGCACAAAGGAGAGATAAAAGATTTCAGCATCAGCGACGAAGGAGTTCTCAAATTTAGGAGTCAGGTGTGCATACCTACCAACGATGAGCTAAGGAAAGAGATTCTAACCGAATCTCATAGTTCTGGGTACAACATTCATCCGGGAGGAATGAAATGTATAGGGATCTTTGAGAGCACTTATAGTGGAACGGTATGAAGTGAGATATAGAAGAATTTGTGGCTCAATGTCTTACTTGTTAGCAAGTGAAGATTGAGCACCAAAGACCAACGAGGAAGCTCCAACCATTACCACTACCCGAGTGAAAATGGGAGAACATCATGATGGATTTTGTATCTGGTTTACCTCATACACGTAGTGGACATGTCGCAGTTTGGATAATAGTGGATCGTCTTACGAAGTCAGCTTATTTCATCACCATCAAGATGACTTACTATTTGGATCATTTAGCACATCAGTATATGAGAGAGATAGTCAGACTTCATGGTTCGCCTATTTCTATTATTTCAGATTGTGACCCACATTTTGTCTTGAAATTTTGGGGTGCCCTACAGTCAGTTATGGGTACTCGGTTAGACTTCAGCTCAGCATACCACCCGCAAATCGATGGTTAGTCGGAGAGGACGATCCAGACTTTAGAAGATATATTGAGGGCTTGCACTTTGGAATGGAAGGGTAAGTGGGACGAGCAGTTACCACAGATGGAATTCTCGTACAACAACAGTTATCACTCGAGTTTGGGGGTAGCACCTTATGAAGCCTTGTATGGGCGGAAGTATAGATCACCATTATATTGGTACAAAGTTAGTGAGAGATAATTTTTTAGACTGAATTTAGTAGAAAACGCAACTCAGAAGATTGCAGTTATTCGGAACAAACTACTAGCAGCTCAAAGTCGGCAAAAGAGTTATGCCGATTCACGTAGAAGAGACTTAGAGTTTTTTGTTGAAGATATGGTATTTCTCAAGGTTTCACCTTGGAAAGGAATTATCCGTTTTGACAAGAATGGAAAGTTGAGTACCCAATATATCGGACCCTTCGAGATTCTGGATCATGTGGGTGAGGTGACGTATCGTGTGGCCTTGCCACCCAGCCTTACCGGGGTGCATAATGTGTTCCATGTTTCGATATTGAGGAAGTACGTTTATAGCCCGACGCATGTGGTGAATTATGAGTCACTCCATGTTCGTGAAGATTTGACTTATGAGGAGAAACCGGTATAAATTTTGAATACTAAAGATAAAGTTCTACGGAATAAGCAGATTCGTCTTGTTAAGATCTTTTGGCGAAACCATAAGGTAGAAGAGGCTACGTGGAAACGCGAAAATAAAATTCGCGAACATTATCCTCATTTGTTTCATCAAGGTTAGTTTTAATTTCAATAACGAAATTCTTTTAAGGGGGGAGAATGTAAAACCCGGTAAAATTTTAAAAACTTTAGACTAATTATTAATTAAATAATTTAATTGATTAATTAAAAAAATAAACTAACTAAATAAAACCATAATTACATAAAATAATAAAAAGATTCTGAATATTTAATGATGAGATAAAACTAATTAGGTTATTATTCTTTTATTATTATTAGTAGTAATTAATAAGGCATGAATAAATAAAAAGGAGATAAAGAAAAGAAAATGGAAGTCAGCCGTTGAACAGCTGTGACAAAATTTCAAAAGGGAAAAAAGTCAGTAATGTTTTCCTTATTTTAGGGGAGCTGGTTTGGATTGATAGGATTCGGGAGGAAAATTAGGGATCCAATCCCTGATTTCGTGACCTTCCTCCATTTTAATGGGATCACCCCTTCCCCTTAGAAACTCCCAGAAAACTCACTTCTCTCAATCTCTCATTC
>JAUTBS010173834.1:0-12038 GCA_032361285.1 Aequorea victoria | reverse complement strand
TTTCAGGTTGAAGATGGACTTCGGCGGCGGATCCAGATATAATGACCTCTAAGAGCATGCATAAATTTTACTTAAGCTTCCGCATTTTAATTCAGTATTTTTTTTTAAATGTTGAACAGAAACAATTTATAAGTTTAAGGGTATTTTAGACCCTATTTAAATTTTGATGGTGAATGAATGATTTATTTGACTTATAGATTGTCAAACTGATTTTGGCTTACTTGATTTAGTGAGCTAAGGCTCATAAATCCTGGCCAGTCACTGTACCCGAAAATGGGGTGTGACACGACCTAAGTTGGGTGAAACAACAGAAAATTCATCCAACTTTGGAAGGATTGAGATACAACCTAAGATTGGACAAAAATGAAAAATTTCACTAGAAAAACGTCAAAACGTTTTTCTAGGGACAAAGAAAAATTACATCTCGAAAAGTATGAGACAACCTATGTTGGGTGAAATGAAGAAAAATTCACCTACCTTGGCAAGCGTTGAGGCGCAACCTAAGTTTGGACAAAAATGAAAAAAGAATCCTAAAAGGGGGTGAAAACACTTATATAGGGACAAAGATAAAAAACTCCATCTCAGAAGCATGAGACACGACCTAAGTTGGGTGAAACAAAGGAAAGTTCACCCACATTGGAAAACGTTGAGACACACAACCTAAGTTTGGACAAAAATGAATGATTTCACTAGAAATGCATGAAAATGTTTTTATAGGGACAAAGATAATAAGATTCATTGTCAGGAAGCGTGAAAACACGACCTATATTGGGTGAAACGAAGGAAAATTCAACCACCTTGAGAAGTGTTAAGACGCAACCTAAGTTAGGACAATACTGAAAAATTCTTCTAGAAAAGTGTGAAAACCCTTATCTAGGAACAAAAAAAAATTTCATCTCGGGAAGCGTGAGCTACGACCTAAGTTGGGTGAAACGAAGGAAAATTCACCCACCTTGGGAAGCGTTGTGACACGACGTAAGTTTGGATAACAATGAAAAATTCCTCTATAAAATTATTAAAATACTTATCTATGGACAAATAAAAATTCAATCTCGGGAAGCTAGAAAGACGACCTAAGTTGAGTGAAACGAAGGAAATTCACCCACCTTGTGAAGCAGTGAGACGCAACAAATGTTTGGACATATATGAAAAATTCCCCTAGAAAAGCGTAAAAATGCTTATCAAGGGACAAAGAGAAAAAATTATATCTTGGGAAGTGCGAGACACGACCTAAGTTGGGTGAAACGACGGAAAATTCACCCACCTTGGGAAGCGTTGGGACGCAACCTAAGTTTGGACTAAAATAAAAAATACTCCTAGAAAAGCACAAAATGTATTTCTAGGGAGAGAAAAAAATATATCTCGGGAAGCGTGAAACACGACCTAAGTTGGGTGAAACGAAGAAAAATTCTTCCAACTTGGAAAGCTTTGATACGCAACCTAAGTTTTGATAAAAATAAAAAACAATCTCCTAAAAAAGCGTGAAGATACTTATCTTGGGTCAAAGATAAAAAATCCTATCTCGGGAAACGTGAGCCACGACCTAAGTTGGGTGAAACGAAAAAAAATTCAACCACTCTGGGAAGTATTGAGACGCAACGTAAGTTTGGACAATAATGAAAAATTCTCCTAAAAATGTGAAACTGCTTATTTATGGAGAAAAACAAAAATTTCATCTCAGAAAGCATGAGACACGCCCTAAGTTGGGTCTCAGAAAGCATGAGACATGCCCTAAGTTGGGTGAAACAAAGGAAAATCTACCCACCTTGGGAGGCGTCCAGACGCCACCTAAGTTTGGATAAAATTTTAAATTTCCCATAGAAAAGCGTGAAAAAGCTGATCTAAGGACAAAGATAAAATTTTCATATCGGGAAGCGTAAGACACGACCTAAGTTGGATGAAACGATGGAAAATTCGCCCACCTTGGGAAGCGTTGAGACGCAATCTAAATTTGGACAAAAATGAAAAACTTCCCTAGAAAAGCGTAAAAATATTTTTTTAGGGAGATCTAAAAAATTTAATCTCGAAAAGCGTGAGACATGACCTAAGTTGGGTGAAACAAAGACAAATTCACGCACATTGGAAAGAACGAAAACGCTAATCTCAGGAGAAAAATACAATTTTTATCTCGGGAAGCGTGAGACATGACCTAAGTTAGGGGAAACGAAGGAATATTCATCCATCTTGGGAAGAGTTCAGATGCAACCTAATTTGGACAACAATGAAAAATTCTCTTAGCAAAACGTGAAAATGCTGATGTATGGACAAAAAAAAAATTTAATCTCGCGAGCGTGAGACACAACCTAAGTTGGGTGAAACGAAGACAAATTCACCTACCATAGGAAGTATTGAGACACAACCTAAGTTTGGACAAAAATAAAAAAATTATTTTAGAAAAACGTGAAAATGTTTATCTTAGGACAAAAAATAAAATTTCCATCTCGGGAAGCCTGAGATATGACCTAAATTGGGTGAAACGAAGAAAAATTCCATCATCTTGGAAAGTATTGAGACGCAACCTAAGTTTGGACAACAATGAAAAATTATCCTAGAAAGTGTAAAAATATTTATTTAGGGACAAGTAAAAATTCTATCTCGGAAAGCGTGAGACACGACCTAAGTTGGGTAAAATGAAGGAAAACTCGTCCACCTTGGGAAGCGTTGAAATGCAACATATGTTTAGATAAAAATGACAAATTCTCCTAGAAAAGCGTGAAAACGCTTATCTAGGGATAAAGATAAAAAATTCAATCTCGGAAAGCGTGAGGCACGATCTAAGTTGGGTGAAACGAATATAAATTCACCGACCTTGGAAAGCGTTGAGACGCAACCTAATTTGGCCAACAATGAAAAATTCTCCTAAAAAGGCGTAGAGACGCTCATGTACAGAAAAAAATAAAAATTGAATCTCGGGAAGTGTGAGACACGACCTAAGTTAGGCGAAACAAAGGAGAATTCACCCACCTTGGGAAGCGTTGAGACGGAACCTAAGTTTGGACAAAAATAAAAAGATTTCCTAGAAAAGCGTGAAAAGATTTATCTAGAGACAAAAATAAAAAGATTCAATCTCGGGAAGCATGAGACACGACCTAAGTTGGGTGAAATGATGGAAGACTTACTCACCTTGGGAAGCGTTGAGACGCAACCTAAGTTTAGACAAAAATAAGAAAATTACCCTAGAAATGCATGAAAACGCTTATCTAAGGACAAAGATAAAACTTTCATCTCGGGAAGCATGAGACACGACCTAAGTTGGGTGAAACGAAGGAAAATTTACCCACCTTGGGAAGCATTGAGATTCAACCTAAGTTTGAAAAAAAATAAAAAAATTCTACTAGAAAAATGTGAAAACGTTGATGTAGGAACAAAAATAAAAATTCCATCTCGGGTTCCCTGAGACACGACCTAAGTTCAGTGAAACGAATAAAAATTCACCCACCTTGGGAAGCTTTGAGACGCAACCTAAGTACGGACAAAAATGGAATTTTTTTCGTAAAAAAACTTGGAAATACTTATCTACGGATAAAGTTAAATATTTCAATCTCGAGAAGTGTGAGACACGACCTTAGTTAGGTCAAACAAAGGAAAATTCACCAACTTTGGGAAGTATTGAGACGCGACCTAACTTTAGACAATAATGAAAAAGTATTGTAGAAAAAAGTTAGAACACTTATCTAGGGACAAATAAAAATTATATCTCGTGAAGCGCAACAGACGAAGGAAAGTCCAACCACCTTGTGAAGCGTTGAGACACAAGGTAAGTTTGGATAAAAATGAAAAATTTCCCTAAAAAGCATGAAAAACTTATCTAAGGACAAAGATAAAATTTTAGGGAAGCGCAAGAAACGACCTAAGTTGGGTGAAACAACGACAAAATCATCCTCCTTAGGAAGCGTTGAGATGCAACCTAGAATTGGAAAAAAATGAAAAATTTCCCTAGAAAAGAGTGAATATTTTTTTAGGGATAAAGAAAAATTACATCTCGGGACGCGTGAGACATGACCTAAGTTGGGTGAAATGAAGAAGAATTTACCAACCTTGGGAAGCGTTGAGATGCAAACTAAATTTGGAAAAAAATGATAAATTCTCCTAGAAGAGAGTGTAAACGGTGTAAACGCTTATCTAGGGGCAAAGATAAAACAATTTTATATCGGGAAGTGTCAGACACGACCTAAGTTGGGTGAAACGAAGGAAAAATGAACGACCTTGGAAAGCATGCGACGCAACATAATTTGGGTGAAAAGAAGAAAAATTCACCGACATAGGAACCGTTGAGACACAACCTAAGTTTGGACAAAAATTTAAAGTTCCTCTACAAAAGCATGAAAACCCTTATCTAAGGGTAAAGATAAAATTTTCATCTCGGGAAGCATGAGACAGGACCTAAGTTGGGTGAAACGAAAGAAAATCCACCCACATTGTGAATTTTTGGGACGCAACCTAAGTTTGGATGAAAATGAAAAATTACCCTAAAAAAATATAAAAACGCTTATCTAGAGACAAATAAAAAATTATATCTCGAAAAGCGTGAGACACGATCTAAGTTGGGTGAAACGACAGAAAATTCATCCACCTTCGGAAGCAATGAGATACAACCTAAGATTTGACAAAAATAAAAAATTTCCCCAAAAAAGCATGGAAACATTTTTTTAGGGATAAAGAAAAATTACATCTCGTGTAGCGTGAGATATGACCTAAGTTGGGTGAAAAGAAAAAAAAAATTACCCACCTTGGGAAACGTTGAGGCGCAACCTAAGTTTGGAAAAAAATGAAAAACTTTCAATAGAAAAGTATGAAAATACTTATCTAGGGACAAAGATAAAAATCTCCATCTCAGGAAGCGTGACACACGAACTAAGTTGGGTGAAACGAAGGAAAACTCACCCTCATTGAGAAGCGTTGAGACGCAACCTAAGTTTGGACAAGAATAGAAAATTCCTCTAAAAAACCATCAAAACGATTATCTACGGACAAAAAAAAATCCATCCCAGAAAGCATGAGACAAGACCTAAGTTCGGTGAAATGAAGAAAAAATCAGCCACCTTATGAATCGTTGAGAGGCAACCTATGTTTGGACAAAAATTGCAAATTTTCCTAGAAGAGGGTGAAAACGCTTATCTAGGGACAAAGATAAAAAATTGTATCTTGGGAAGCACGAGACACGACCTAAGTTGGGTGAAACGAGGGAGATTGACCCACCTTAGAAAGCATGCGACGCAACATAAGTTGGGTGAAAATAGGGAAAATTCACCAACTTAGAAACCATTGAGACGAAACCAAAGTACAAAGATAAAATTTAGAATTTTTCTAGAAAAACATGAAAACGCTTATCTAAGGACAAAGATAAAATTTTTATCTCGGGAAGAATGAGACACGACCTAAGTTGGGTAAAACGAAGGAAAAATCAACAACCATGAGAAGTGTTGAGACGCGATCTAAGTTTGGACAACAATGAAAAGATTCCCTAAAAATGCGTGAAAACACTTATCTAGAGACAAATAAAAATTCTATCCCGAGAAGGTTGAAACACTACCTAAGTTGGCTAAAACGAGGGAAATCCACCCATCTTGTGAAGCGTTGAGACGCAACCAAACTTAGGATAAAAACAAAAAATTCCGCTAGAAATGCATAAAAACACATATCTTGGGACAAAGATAAAAAATTCAATCTTGGGAAGCGTGAGACACGATCTAAGTTGGGTGAAACGACGGTCAACTCATCCACCTTGGGATGCAACCTAAGATTCGACAAAAATAAAAAATTCCACTAGAAAAGTGTCAAAATATTTTTTTAGGAACAAAGAAAAATTACATCTCGGAAAGCATCACACAACCTAAGTTGGGTGAAATGAAGAAAAATTCAGCCACATTGGGAAGCGTTGAAGCGCAACCTAAGTTTGGACAAAAAACAAATCCTACAAAAGTGTGAAAACACTTATCTAGGGACAAAGATAAAAAAACTCTATCTCGGAAGTGTGAGACACGACCTAACTTGGGTGAACTGAAGAAAAATTCATCCACATTGGAAAGCATGAGACAGGACGTAAGTCAGTGAAACGAAAGAAAATTCAACCACCTTGGGAAGCGTTGTGATGCGACCTAAGTTTGGACAATAATGAAAAGTTTCCTTAGAAATGCATGAAAATGCTTATCTAAAGACAAATAAGAATTCTCACTCAGAAAGCTTGAAACACGACCCGAGTTGGGTGAAACGAGAGAAAATCAACCCACCTTGTGAAGCATTGAGACGCAACCTAAGTTTGGACAAAAATGAAAAATTACACTAGAAAAGCATAAAAATGTATATCTAGAGACAAAAATAAAAAATTATATATCAGGAAGTGCGAGACACGACCTAAGTTGGGTGAAACGACGGAAAATTGGTCCACCTTGGGAAGCGTTAAGATGCAACCTAAGATTGGACAAGAATATTTTTCTACAAAAGCGTCAAAATATTTTTCTAGGGACAAAGAAGAATTACATCTCGAGAAGTGTGAGACAAAAATATTTTGGGTGAAATGAACAAAAATTCACCCACCTTGGGAAGCGTTAAGGCGCAACCTAAGTTTGGACAAAAATGAAAAGAATTTCCTATAAAAGCTTAAAAATACTTATCTAGGGCCAAAGATTAAAAAAACTCAATCTCGGGAAGCTAGAGACGCGACCTAAGTTGGGTGAAATGAAGGAAAATTCACCCTTCTTGGGAAGCCTTGAGACGCAACCTAAGTTTGGGGAAAAAAAGACAAATTTCCCTTGAAGGAAATTCACCCAGCTTGGAAACCGTGCGACGCAACATAATTTGGGTGAAAAGAATGAAATTCACCAACTTAGGAAGCGTTGAGACGCAACCTAAGTTTGGACAAAAATTCAAAATTCCCCTAAAAAAGTGTGAAAATGCTTATCTAATGACAAATAACAAAATTTCATCTCGGGAGGCATGAGACATGACCGAAGTTGGGTGAAATGAAGGAAAATCCACTCACCTTAGGAAGCGTTGAGACGCAAACTAAGTTTGGACAAAAATGAATAATTTTCGTAGAAAGGCGTGAAAATGTTTTTTATAGGGGCAAAGATAATAAAATCTAATCTCGAGAAGCGTGAGACATGACCTAAGTTGGGTGAAATGAAGGAAATTTCAACCACCTTGAGAAGCGTTGAGATGCGACCTAAGTTAGGACAATAATAAAAAATTCCCCTAGAAAAGCGTGAAAACCCTTACTAAGAAAAAAATAAAAATTCTATCTCGGAAAGTGTGCGGCATGACCTAAGTTGGGTGAAATGAAGGAAAACTCACCCACCTTGAAAAGCATTGATATGCAACCGAAGTTTGGACAAAAATAAAAAATTACCCTAGAAAAGCGTAAAAAAGCTTAGCACGAGACAGGACCTAAGTTCGGTGAAACGACAAAGAATTGACCCACCTTGTGAATCATTGAGACGCAACCTATGTTTGGATAAAAATGAAAAATTCTCCAAGAAAATAGTAAAAATGCTTATCTAGGCACAAAGATAAAAAATTATATATTAGAAAGCGCAAGACACGACCTAAGTTGGGTGAAATGACAGAAAATTTAATCACATTGGAAAATGTTGAGACGCAACCTAAGTTTGGATAAAAATAAAAATAACCCTAAAAAAGCGTAAAAGTGTTTTTCTAGAGACAAAAAATATTACATCTTGGAAAGGGTGAGACACGACCGAAGTTTGGTAAAATGAAGAAAAATTCAACCAACTCGGAAAGCATGGATACGAAATCTAAGTTTGGACAAAAATAAAAAAAAATCTCCTAAAAAAGTGCAAAAATGCTTATCTTAGGACAAATATAAAAAATTCCATCTCGGAAAGCGTGAGACATGACCAAAGTAGTGTGAAACGAAGAAAAAATCATCCACCTTAAGAAGCGTTGAGACGCAACCTATGTTTGGACAAAAATGACATTCTCCTACAAAAGCATTAAAGCGCTTATCTAGGGGTAAAGATAAAAAATTTCATATCGGGAAGCGTGAGATAGACCTAAGTTGGGTGAAACAAAGAAAAATTCACTCACCTCGGGAAATGTTAACATGACCTAAGTTGTGTGAAACGAAAGAGAATTCACCCACCTTGGGAAGCATTGAGACCCAACCTAAGTTTGGACAAAAATAAAAAAATTTCCCTAGATAAGCGTGAAAATGCTTATCTAACGACAAAGATAAAACTTCTATCTCGGGAAGCGTGAGACATGACCTAAGTTGGGTGAAATGAAGGAAAATTCACCAACCTTGGAAAGCATTGAGACCACCTAAGTTTGGACAAAAATTAAAAAATTCTCCTAAAATGATGTGAAAACGTTTATTTACAAACAAAAATAAAAATTACATCTCGAGAAGCTTGAGACACGACCTAAGTTCGGTGAAATAAATAAACATTCACAAACCTTGGGAAGCATTGAGACGCAACCTAAGTTTGGACAAAAATAAAAAAAAAATCTCTAAAAAAGTGTGAAACCGCTTATCTACGGATAAAGGTAAAGTTTCCGTGTTGGGAAGCATGAGACACGACCTTAGTTGGGTGAAACGAAAGAAAATTCACCGACCTTGAGAAGCGTTGATAGGCGACCTAAGTTTGGACAACAATGAAAAATTTCTCTAGAAAAGCGTGAAAACAATTATCTATAGACAAATAAAAATTCAATCTCAAGAAGCTAGAAAGACGACCTAAATTGAGTGAAACAAAGAAAATTCACCCACCTTGGGAAGTGTTGAACCGCAACATATGTTTAGACAAAAATGATAAATTTTCCATGAAAAGCGTGAAAACGCTTATCTAAAACAAAAAAAAAAAATTCATCTTGGGAAGCATGAGACACGACCTAAGTCTGGATAACAATGAAAAGTTTCCCTAGAAATGCGTGAACACGCTTATCTAGAGACAAATAAAAATTCTATCTCGGGAATGTTGAAACACGACCTAAGTTGGGTGAAATAAAGGAAAATCCACCCACTTTGTAAAGCGTTGAAACACGACGTAAGTTTTTACAACAATGAAAAGTTTTCCTAGAAATGCGTAAAAACGCTTATCTAGGGACAAATAAAAATTCTATCTCAGGAAGGTTGAAACATAACCTAACTTGGGTAAAATGAAGGAAAATTAACCCAGCTTGTGAAGCGTTGAGACGCAACCTAAGTTTGGATGAAAATGAAAAATTCTCCTAAAAAAGCATAAAAACGCTTATATAGGAACAAAGATAAAAAATTCTCTCTCGGGAAGCGCGAGACATGAGCTAAGTTAGATGAAATGACAGAAAATTCATCCACCTTGGAAAGCGTTGAGATGCAACCTAAGTTTCGACAAAAATAAAAAATTCCATAAAAAAGCGTGAAAATATTTTTCTATGGACAAAGAAAAATTACATCTTGTGAAGTGTGAGACACAACCTAAGTTGGTTGAATTAAAGAAAAATTCACCCACCTTAGGAAGCGTTGAGGCGCAACCTAAGTTTGAAAAAAAAATGAAAAATTTCTCTAAAAAAGCGTGAAAACACTTATCTACGGACAAAGAGAAAATCTCAATCTCGGGAAACGTGAGACACGACCTAAGTTGGGTGAAATGAAAAAAATTCACCCTCGTGAAGCGTTGAGATGCAACCTAAGTTTGGATAACAATAAAAAATTCCTCTAAAAAATAATGAAAAGCTTATCTGGGCACAAAAAAAATTACATCTCGGAAAGCGTGAGACACGACCTAAGTTAGGAAAAATGAAGAAAAATTCATCCACCTTGGGAAGCGTTAAGACGCAACGTAAGTTTGGACAAAAATGATAAATTTTCCTAGAAGAGCGTGAAAATGCTTATCTAGTGATAAAGATAAAAAAAATCTATCTCGGGAAGTGTCGGACACGATCTAAGTGGGTGAAACGAAGGAAAAGTGACCCACCTTGGAAAGTGTGCCATACAACATAAGTTGGGTGAAAGGAAGAAAAACTCAACAACTTAAGAAGCGTTGAGGTGCAACCTAAGTTTGGACAAAAATTCATAATTTTTCTAGAAAAGCGTGAAAATGGTTATCTATGGACAAAGATAAAAATTTCATCTCGGGAAGCATGAGACATAATCTAAGTTTGGTGAAATGAAGAAAAATTCACCGACCTTGGCAAGCGTTCAGATGCAAGCTAAGGTTGTACAAAAATAAAAAATTCGCCTAGAAAGGCATCAAAACATTTTTTTAGGGACAAAGAAAAATTACATCTCGAGAAGCTTGAGACACGACCTCAGTGGGGTGAAATGAACAAAAATTCACCCACCTTGGGTATAAAACCCGGGAAATTTTAATTAATAAATTATTTAATTAAAATAAATTGTGAGGAATATTTTAAATTAAAATGGGTAAAAATTTTAATTTTTAAATACATCAACAAATGATAGTAAGAAAATCATAAATGAGTTTAGTAAAAATATAAACTAACGTATGTAAATCTTGGGTTCTCAAACAAACCTTAAATTGAATTAATTTGTGTTGATTAAATTTATCAAATGAATTAAAAACAAGATTTGGTAAATTAAAGTAGTGATTCTAAATTTCTTTTTAAATAAAATAAATTAAATTAAGAAGATTTGAGAATAAATTAAATAACATTGTTAGTTAATGAATATTAAAGAGATGATTAAGAATGAACTAATAAAATAAGTTATAAAATTTAATAAATTAAAAACCTATTTTAATTAAGTTGTAGTAATTAGTTAACTAATTAATTAAATAAATAAACTTTATTTAAACCTAGAAGATCCTAGATGATAAATAAGTAATAATTAAATTAATTAAATTAAGAACATTCTAGTTAATAAAAATAAATAAATTAAATTAAGTAATAAAAATGAAGTAAATAAAAAGAGAATTAAATAATAAAAAGAAAAGAAAATCAGAAATTTGGAGATTTAAACTCGTTGGTTTTGTTTTGGTAACTGTTGAATATTGCAACCTTTATCTCTTTGGTTTTGGCAAACAGTTGATAAGAATTAGGAAACTTTCCTTATCCCTTTAATTGATTATGGCTATAAGAGATCTCATATTCCCTTCTCAGACTCTCCCATCTTTTTCCACGAAATCAGAACCTCAAACACCTCTCTGTTCTCTGCCTCACCAAAGCCACTGATCTTCGTATTCTCCTTACTAAAAGTATTCCTTTATTGTAAAAATCGATAAATTTTAAAAAATTTAAAATTATTATTATTTGATAAATAATTAAAATAATAAATTAAAGAAATAAATTGAGTAAATAAAATTAGGATTTTTAAAGAATTCATAAATAATACAACTTTATTTGCTTAATTTGTGTATTAATTATTAATTAAAAGGGGAATAAGAATTAGATAATAAAAGGAATAAGTTAGTTAAAATAAAATATTGTTCATTAAAATATTTTAGAAATGGTAAATAATTGAAGAGTTCATTTAAATTTTAATGAAAGTATTTTAATTAATTAAAAGAATATTACAAGAAATGAAAAGGAAAAAAAAAACTGAATGAGTAATGAATAATAGAAACGTAGGATCAGTTTCTTTGTTGTAAATGGTGGGTTTATGGCAGAAGCTGAAATATGCTTTTTAATGTTCAGTTATGTGAATTGTGGTTGATGACAGAAATTCTGGAAGGGTCTAATGGTCCTATAAATACCAATTTCATTTCAGGTTTGTTTCACCATCTCACCAGACATCCTCACGAAGCTATTCCTCAGGCCATTCCTGTTCTTCGATATTTCTTCTTCTTCATTTTTGTTTTCCGATTAAACTCAGTCCTGTTAACCTTTCGTCCAAATCAACCGTTCATCGTCTTCGTCAATACGAGAATTAATCTTGGCGTTGATCGCGACACAATCATCCGATCTATGTTCATCATTTCTGGTGGACGTTGGTAAGATTAAACTTCCTCTATTTTTTAAATTTCAATAGTTATGGATATAACTATGTTATATATATTATCTTTGTTTTGTTATCATCTTTGTTATATATTTCGTATATAACAGTGAATTGTATATAAATCATCTTCTATATATATCTAATT